>CAJVPJ010000057.1:0-52927 GCA_910592205.1 Paraglomus occultum
AGTCGATCCAGTTTTACAGGAAAAGGATATCCTCCCTCTAAAAATCTAATAGGAATTTAGTAAGAACAACACTTTATTATTACATTACGTAAATTTATTTTGTGACAATTTGAGTTACTAAATATGTTAGAATAGTTCTTCTATTGGCTCAGCACATTATTGGAAAATACGCTTTGAGTGACTGAATATGTTAGGATGGTTCTTCCGTTGGTAGGCTCAACGTATCATTGTGAAAATATGCTTTGACTTACTAAATACGTTAATGACTATTCTTCCATTAATGCAATGGTAAAAATGCGATTATATGAAAATGGTATTTCATTATAAAAAATGCATTTCAAAGGACATCGTTTGAAGAAATATGTTTTGATTTACTAAATGCGTTGGCCTGTTAGTGAAGCCGCAAAATTCGTTTGTGTGTCCATGATATGGATAAACAAATTGGTTTAAGCTAATACTCGTGCGCTTATCAACTGAACGACTATGAAAATTGCCAGCCTCCAGCTGATTTATTTCTAAATATGGATGGATCGTGTGAATCTGCCAGATATCTTATAGAGGATTTGGCAGGCTCGTAGTGCACTGTTCACACTGTAGTGTCTATCGTGGTGTCGTATAACACCATTTATCGACAATCAGCTCTTCAATGTTGAGGATTGAAACATTAAAAATTTGATTGGATTACTAATACCAAAGATATCACACGCTATATCGTCATCGTATAATAATAATGCGTTTTTCAATCACTTGGAGAGAAAGTCTATCAGATAATTTAAATTGCTCTATTCAACAACACAAAGAATATAAAAAATTGAACTTAAAGAGCCCTTGTTAATCAGTTAATATTAATCGATGTGATTATTACAGTATTATCGTCATATTAGGGAGATAATAAATTTATCGACCATAACGTTAAGGTTTGTTATTTACGTGATAGTTGCCATCATTTTTATATGACTGATTTTTGAGACTACTGGCTGTTATCCCCTACGATAATTAGGTAATAAGATCACGTGGATTTCCCCATCAGCCGATTTCACCATCAGTCGTGACAATAATTGATGATTATGCTAGAAGGGAAGAGAATCAGATGCGCATTGCATAAACATTGGACTTACTATTTCGTCATTTTTTGCTCTGCATCATGCATGAGATGGAAGATTATCGCCCATTTTACATCGCAGATAACAAAAAGTCTACGCCTAATACAACGAACTATATTACTAATTGCATCATCTTTATTTTACACAATGATGGCTGGAGGCTTAGCCCCCAATTTGTGAAGCATTCCCGTGTGAACATGTGAACATGATTTATGTGCTATCATTTATCCAGCCGTACTTGCTATTTTCGACAAAGCGGCTTTTCAGCGACTGGTTCTTATATAGTAATAGCAATAGGAAGTGCATAATAATAAGCTATTGTTTGTCGTCTTTCAAAAACGGAATATTGCATATAATTGGCAAGGATACTATATATACTCAACACGTTCGTCTCTGTTTAATATTCGAAAATAATACCAACAAATAATATAAAATATCCATTTCTATTACTTAATGAAATCACTTTTCACTGTCTCAATTGTAACGATATTAATCCATATCATGTTCCTCCCAACCTCCAAAACTAAACAATAATAATTCTTAAAACAAATACTGTCGTTCATTGCTTTGATCTTACTTTCGCGCGGCACAATTACCCGCAAAATTCAACAATAGTAAAGGGAATATTTGTAGCAGTCGGTTCGTATATGTCATCGTAAAGTTTCGCAAACAAAAAGCTCTTTGCTAGTCAAAGTTTTAATCCAATCACTTTTGTTTTTAGCTGTCAAACACTTGGAGTTTACAATGAACCAATTGCACCCCCAGCACAATTTTTTCTTTGAAGAAGTCGAAACTTATGAGATACTATCTGCCAAGCTAACTTACAAGGCGAGCTTTGTACTATAATTCATTACGCTATTATTTATTCCGAATTAAACGGTAACGAGGAAAAGGAGCACGTGTTCGGCATTTTAGTTATTATTCTTGGGTATTGTAAGAAAATTATACGCAAAATAAAGGCTTCGGAATTGGTTATGTACTTTTTGACAGAGTCGATCCAGTTTTACAGGAAAAGGATATCCTCCCTCTAAAAATCTAATAGGAATTTAGTAAGAACAACACTTTATATTTGCTCTAATACAACAGCTTTGTCACAACATCAGATAACTTTTGTTCCTTGCTAGCCATCGATCCTGTTCATAGTAAACCGATCAATATACTAATACAGTTGCTGTTACAATATGATATGGCCATCACTTGCCTGCCGACAGGTCATTTCTCTACATAGACAGTCTTTTCCTTTGGTGTTATGAAAAAAAAATCAGTATGGATAAAAACAGGGAAATATTTATGCATACAATATAGCCTTAACTATAATACACACCGTAATTGTTAAATTACGTGCCATTGTTCATATATTCGGGAGAGAATACGACTGTATCCGAGATTGATAATTTAGTTTCAGGAGAGACCGTACCGCATAAATTTAAGTTTTGAGATAATGGCAGATGTCTCCTATAAAAACGTGAAGAAGAAGTATTAGTCAAGTATCAAGATGAAATGTCTGAAACGCTTATATCTGCGCATTTATAGAGTGATATCTCTTTTGTCCCGATTGCGAGAGCTTGAATTGCAAAAATTAGCGATCGTAAGCTTCCATGACACGTCTTAAATCTTATGACTAGTATTCTTAATATGTATATGTTCTAGTTACATTTCCCATGTACATCTAACTTCAGCTCTTGATAAGTCAGAACTACTATTACTATGGTCTAATCTTCAAACGGTTAAATATTGACGGGATTATCCAGTAATCTCAAACTCTGTAATAAAACCACACCTATTCCAGACGCCTTTTGAGCACATTTAGCATTGGCTTTCAGACTCACATTGGTATTCGGTTCTGGATGTTATACAACGACGCGATGAAGACACAACATAACGATTGCGCCGTCGAAATTTTGTAAATGCTAATACATAATAGGTCAAAGAATCTGGATCACGTGTATGTAACATTATGATGATTAGATTGGTTGAGCGTAAAACTTGTTCGCAGTTCCTCGGAAGCATGACTGGTGTAGACCAGGCAGAAATTGTTGCAAGCGTCTCAGGAGAACATTATTGCACGCTCTGATGTGGTGGTGAATATAATAATAAGGTATGTTTTGAAGAATGAAGAACTCGGAATGCGAGAAAAAAGAATAGTATTTATTGCTGCAAGCGACGTGCTGATAGATCGACTTTCCATTTATTTTTAGAGTGATCAAGTTCACTATTGACGCAGCAAAAATGGCAATGTGAGGATTGAAAAAAGTGAACTCAATCAGATTAGCTGCTGAAAATCAGATCCGAAAACGCTTCAGGATTTAAAAGAATATCTCGTTTTCTGTCCTTGTAAGACTGAGAAGAGTCAAATAGAAACAATTTACGAGCTCGAACAGCTAGAAGAAGTGATAGAAGAGGGCCAGACTAAGTGATTTTGTTTGATACAAATCTCCCGGCGGCGAAGAAATTGGCACATGATTATAGATTATAGAAACAGACCGTGGCGCTCGAACCGCCTTCGAGGGTTAAGAGATGAAACGTACGAGATACATCTATCTGAATGGTTAAATTTCAAACTGAATACTTAAAAAAACGCCGTGATCCCAGAAATCAAACCAATGTTCGCGGCAACTGAAATTACCAGCATAGTCATAGAACTCGCGACGAGAATACGAAACAAATGATATCGAGATATAGACTGGTATAAAGCAATACTGTGACCGGTAAAGAGCGTTGGTGAATTTATCAGATGTAATAATTCCCCCATCCTTGTCGGGAGAAGACGTGGAGTTAAGGATGAAAGACGAGAAACAACGATCAAGATCAGTTTGCCCAAGCAACTTATACGTTCAGTTTCCATACATTTTGGAAAGAACCTAATTGTAGATGTTGTATGAACACCTAATATCAAGCATTCAAACGGGGGAAGGAAAAAAAAAGTATTACAGGCCGGAGCGATACTTTCGCATATGTATTGACTTTTCTGACCAAGCTTATAACCTTACCTTTCTTTCGCCGGTAGTTATTTGCGGCTGGGACTATGATAGTTTTTCATCGGCAAAAACGCTAGCGGTTAGTGAGTTAGTTTTAGTGAGTCAATTGTCAGGTGGTATTTTGAAACACTCGATCTAACGTAAGAACTCGATGGCTTCTTTGTCATATTCTAAGCCTGCTCTTGTAGATTCGGAGATTTCTCGCCTGATATATTGTTTAAAATCGTTGGACGTTTGAGTACAATGCTGCTTGCCGAACCGGTAACGCAAGGTATTGAGACCATTACGATATACTGGACGTTCCGAAAAGAACCGACATAACTGTGTCAATTATATAAGTGAATGCCCTTTGCCGATACACGTGAATTCTACGAATTACAAGTAATTAAACGACTTACACACAGATATCCTGGCATCAGAGAATGTGGACCGACGTAATATCAAATCGTAATGATATCAAATCAACGAACAATTATAGAGTCACTGAAACAAACGTTAAATCAACAGAAATCTTAAGTAAAGTTAAAGTAACGACTTCCGATTCTCGGCATATAAACTGAGATCCTTAAAACGTACAGCATTAACAAACATGCACCATAGCACAAGAAACGACAACATTGCTACATAAAGTTCACAGGGACCTAATTGTAGTAGTAGAATCAGTCCAACAAGGACGCAGAATAATCAAATTGTGTACTAAGAAAAAAAGATAATATCTCGTACCGGGACGAGATTATTGAAGACATACAAAGATATTAAAAAAGTTTGTGCAATACTGAGCCGAAAATCTGACGCTTAATCGTGATTGTTTGTTCCTCAAATGTAGCTACTACTGCGCTGTTGTTTACGTATTTAAAGTCTCATCACGACGTGAACAAATCAGCGAACAGAGGAACAGATAGAAGAGATCTGAAATACGAAACAAGTCTAATATTGAATGCGTTGCCACATATAACCCAATCAGCAAACCAGTTTTTTGTTTATTTGAAGACAGTTTACCGTGATTGTCGTTACCAGTAAAATAATTTAGGGTTAGCTTCTCGATTTCTTAGTTTACCCCATTTGGACGCAATTAAATCTCGTTATTGCCAAATCAAAAATAATTTGTAAAAATAAACTCTGAACAGCGGTAAGAAAGTCGACATATATTTAGTAGATGTTCGGACTCCTCGACAGTAAATATTTAAAACGGGTCGTATTAATATGTGCCACATAACAACAAGTTTGCTTAATGACTATTAGCCATTTAATGTATATCAGTCTGCGTGTGTATTTCAGAATAAAAATATGATTAATTTTTCAATTGGTGTTTGTTTTCTTATCTTCAGATTGTATGTCCACAATGTTCTGTATTGATAATAAACGTCTCTTCCTCATTTAAATAAAACACAGTACAAACAGATTATCGTTCTGAGCCTGACCACAAATTTTAACTTACCGCAACTATATTAATATACACAATTATAAATTTAGTTATTAATTAAATGTTGCTCGTTAAAATTAATTGCGTTAACAGTCGCACAATTAATTTATATGTAGTACAGTAGTACACTGTAGAATAGACGACATAACGCAAATATGCTTGCTTTGATTTTTGTATATTCTTCAATGAAAGTAAGTACCTATCAAGCAACATATGAAAATTATAATAACTACATAGCTGACAATTTTCAGTTAGCTCTATTTTGCATACTTGTGCTACATAATAAATGACGCCACATATCATATTGTTCGTTATCTTTCATCTGACTATCAAAGTGAAGAGAAGAGAGGAGGGATGCAGATAGTATCAGCAATTGTTGAATCAACACTTTCTTTGCGATACAATTAAATAGATGTAAGCCTTCAAACACTGAAAAATGACATCTATTGAAAACATTAATGCTTATTTATTTGCTCGACAATTATTGTTATTGAATATCGAGTTAATTGTATACACAAAGTATGTAAGATTTGCGAGACCAATTGTTTACGAAGATATATCTTCGACCCTTGGTAACATAATAAAAACACAAACATGTCAAGCCTCGTAACGAGAGGATTTCCGAAATTGCGCCTTAAAAAGCAATTTTTATTTATGGTTTAAATAATAATGCACTGATAAGAATCTTTAAATTGTACGTTCAAAAATTAGTAAACTATAAATATAAGCCTCATCGGCCATGTGAGAAAATTAGAGCCATCTTTAACTATCTTTCTTGGCTACTGAAAAAGTATATTTGAGAATTAATCCAATAAATCGAATATGATAGTGACAATTCTACTATTAAATTTCAAACATGCAAACGTACTAAAAAAAAAAGAGACAAGTGTTAACGCATCTTGTTACTCATGACAAGAAATTGATATAGACGTAGTAGTCTATTGTGTAAATAAACAACTCTCAAATGCAAGAGAGCTTAATTACTGAGTAGTAAGCGTGCTTTCTAGACGTAAAAACTGACAAATTATTGCCAAATGGTAAAAAAATTTACGTCTTAGTTGTTCTGCCGCGTTGCCAAGTGACTTGATGCACAGAATTTCTACTGGTCCGGTTGTTTTCAACATTAACCCAATAAGAAACTACTTCTTTAGAACTTTATATTCGAAGAATCGTTCTTTTCTTTTAAGTATTATGCGGGTAGAGGAAAGTTGTGCCGATTTTTTTTCATAAGAACAAACATTGCCCAACGTTCGTAATTTGTTTCAGTAATAAGCACATATCGTAAAAAACGTTCGTGAGATTTTCCGTTTCCGTCGATATAGTCAACAGAGAACTCGGTTAAAAAGATATCATAAACAGTGTACATTGTTTGTTGATAGCGGATTAGTTGTTGTTTGCCCGAACGGCAACAGCATCTTCGGACAATTTTGGACTTTGGAGAACGTCTAGTAATTACTTGGCCAAGACGTCGTGTTTGACGCCTTCTCATAATGCGCGGGTTTCCGCGTGTTCTGTGCAGATGTGTCCTCTGTTGCATGCCTGCCTTGATGAAGCGTGGACGAAAGTTACTAATATTACTTGTCTATTTTTTTTTTGAGAGATGGAGAGATAGATTTGGATTTGATTGTAATGCTGTAATAGGCGAGATGTCGAACGTTAGGTCAAACCCGCGAATGTGATGACAGTGAAAATTGTGTTGATTTTATACTTTTTGTGAGAGAGGTAACACAGTTTTCGAAATATGATGCTGCAGCATACTTGCTTAATTAACATGATGGTATTTTAATTTATCTTGGGTTATTAACCTATAAAATTGGCGTAAGTATGCTCTTTAATAAGGAAGAGCTAATTAAAAAACAACAGTAATAGTTTTAAACATGGACGTTGGAATTTGTTCCGTTAAAATGTATTTGTAATAGTAAGAAATAACACCAATAAATATAAATTATAGTCTAAATGTAATATCGTGATAGACTTTTAACATATAATTAAAAACGTTTATCAAGCAAACTTTTACAACTTATATAAAGGGCGACTGGTTTGGCTTTAACTATCAATGCAAAGTGTTCAATAAACATAGCCATGCCATGCTAATTGGGTTGCTTATATTACGCTAACTATTATTATTATGTTGACAACATTTTACAGATAGATTTTATACGATAATTGCCCGAATATTTACAAGATGCATCTTTTATAAGATTCCCAATTTGCAGTAGAACAGAGTTTTTTTCACATACAGTCGGCGCCGACAAAATTCGAAACATCACACTTAACTACCACTTGACTTATTTGGCTTTTTGTTTGATTGTGGAACAAAAGCAAACTCCATAGTGGGGAAGCCGAATTAATTATCCGAAAGTTACTAGGTCTAATAATTTAGTATAATTTTCAATCAATTATCGTTAACATTTAGTATTTTTAATACCGGTAGCCAGAAAATATTGTAAAAGAAATTTGTTTCTTTCTGATATCTTCCGCTTGTGTTTTTCTGATTTCTTCGACTTTATAGTTAGCGTCGTGAGTTCCTATTCGAGTATGATAGTTGAATACAAGGAGGGGTAGTGCGTTGCATGTGTAACAAACAGAGAACATCTGATGAACATCCGGATTTAACCCGTTTCGGGATTATCACGTTACAATAATCCTACGCACGAATAAATTACATTAAATGATGTTCAACACAATACATTTTATGTGATAAAGTAAAGCAACCCCGACATCACAGAATGGTCTGGAACATTTCAATAAACGAATTTATCACACATTCTATGTTTAGAGATTAAAATTCATTTCCTCAATCTGCCATGAAACATGCCATAAATGTTTATCAGGCATACAAGAAAAAAGTCCGACGCACACCTTTGAATACATGTTACTTTCCCAACATACAGTAAGTACATCACAAGTATCAAAATTTTGATGTTTGGAACATAGTTTTGTGAACTAACCGAAATATATCTGTTATCTTATTGTATCAAAATAGGCAAACTTGACGATTGTCAAAAGTTTATACGACTGTTTCAGGATTGACAAGAGTCAATGCCATATCGAATTAGAAGAGAGCGAACTGCTTATATTTTGCGCAAACCCCAATGTTTATGACGTCACATTTAGCAACAATCGGTATATCTTGCCTAGTACAAATGAAAAGGTGTGCTACCGAACAGAAACCAGACTGCGCCTACAAAGTCTTTGTTCTATTACAGGTAGCGGTACAAATATCTGTTCACGTTCTTATTATTTGATATGTGTAATCCGTAATTGTTACTTGCATATCTTGTCATATATTAGTAAGCTGCAGCAAATTTTTTCAAAATAAGATGCTTTAAGGGCTAAGCAAACCTCAACGAAGGTACTCGTACTTGTTATTGTGTAAAAGTTGACATGCAATAAAATGTTACATCAATTGTTCATGCTTTAACATAGTATTCACATGTTGTCTTAATTAAACTGATTATTATTATGCAACGTTAAATACATGATTCCACACTGACATTCCATCCCCGCGTTTCAGATAAACAAACAACAAAGTTTGCTTATTATTATGCTCTCATCTTCCTTCGGCTTCTAAGCTATTCAACAATACTAAGTATTGTGGTAATACAACTTATAATAGCCAAATTACTGTTATTTGCAAGCTTGCGTGTAATTGCTTCTTTGTTGAAAAACTTTAGGTATTATCCGAACAAAGTAAGATAGTATGCATCACGTGGGTAATTCATAAACTTTATTTAAAAATTTTAAGTTTAAATTAACCCGATACTAAATTTCCCGAACAAGACAAGACGTAAACGTCAACAAATTGTACGGCGGGTATTCGTAATATACCATAAATATATCTTCGCTAAATTGACTTATTTCTAAATTGGATAGCCAACATGTTAACTATTATACCATATATACATTTATTAGAAGTTAGGAATAAATTGCGTCTTATTTTGACCCCGACTAAATAAATGCCAATCAACAAAAAACAAACGGTTTCTATGTCTTTATTTGAATAATAACAAGTTTTCTTTGTTCTCATATTAATATCATGGGATCTATTTACGGCAATATTAAGGGGTGTGTTAAAGATACTAATCAATTATTTAATTAATTATAAAATCAAGAAACATTAGTATTAGTTTAATTTCGGTGTGCGTAAAATTCATCGACTGTGAGCAAAATAGATTTACACATCTACCATTTTAAAATAGTGCGCAACTGTCTTTTTTTAATATTAGCAAAAAAAAAAAAGGCCGTCGGAAAATTTTACAAAACAATTGTCTGCCTGTCCATTTTTATAAAAATATGCCCGATTAAATTAAAAGCCTAGGAACCATTAACGAGTTGTACAACTTACCTATTTTACAAAATTGGAAAACGTATAGATAATATCTTACGAGATAGATGAAAAATTGTCATTTAGTTCGCAATAAAGTGACACATATTATCTGTTATCTTTCATCGATACCTAGGTTGAAAATTACGTCCTACCGTCTACGCCAATAAAAATTCCGTTTCTGTTCGTAAATGGGAATAATCAAAGATTCTTTGTCTGTTAAACTCGTTTATTGTAGCTCAAAAGTCGAAGAACAATTGACTTGAAACAGTGTATATAATATTGTCCTGTCCGACTGTAAGTTGTAATGTTCGATACCTTTTATATTTTATTATATTCAAATTAATTTTCTTCGTCGGTACCAATAATATTATTTGAGCCATAAACATAAAAGTAATTATTATTTTTTTAATTTTCTAACAATAAATAATAGATGCATGACAGTTTGGTTGATTTTCAACACTGATTTCTATTATCTTTACTTTATCATTAATTTTTGCAGACACATTGCTGGACTGGCATCCATTGTACAGATTTCCATTCTACAAATTGTCTTATCTCTTTAGGCAACTCTTTTTCATCAAGAGTATTCCAAACTCGACGGCACGTATCTGACCAATGCTGTGCAGTGGCAATACAAACCTCTGTGTGGCAGATTAAAACGACACCAGATTAAAAATATTGAGGTTTTCTTGGAACTTTTTTCAACCCATCTGAAGCTTACTTATATATTATATCTTTTATTAACAAAAGTTATCCTAAATTCTAATCCAAATTGCAAAAAATTTTTTTGTTCTAATCTGTCACACTACTAAGTACTAAGCGCAGCATTCAAATTTGTGTCACTAGAACTCAGCTGGACATGTTTATAGCACAGAGCAAAGTGTCATCGCTTGGACTTGAACTATACGGTTAGGATTGATAAAAAAGTGGTTAAGGTTAATAAAAGATAGACTCAATACCAAGGTAGATTGCATTGAAAACAAGGTTGTTATCCTAGCGCTAAATATTAATATAAGTTGCAGCAATGAGAATCTAGGACTATTTTGTAGTAGTAGAGACAGATAATTTAAATCGTTGGGGCTATTAATATTAAATCAACAATATAAATACCATACTTTAATCTTGTCTTGGTCTCATACAACAGAATTTTTTCTAGTAAAAGGGCTTGACATAAACATGTTGATGGTTGAGATATCAAATTAAAATAAGGAATATAAATAACACTACAGCAAAATATAAAATTGTGAAAACATTAGCAAAAATGACCGATAGTAACGGGTTTTGTAGAGCTGATCCAAGTATTAATAGAACAATAAATAATAGACATTACTGATTATGTAACTGATTATACCTAATTCTACATCATATTATCATAAAATATCTATTACTATATTACCATTTATTATTATTGCCTCAAAAGCATGTAAATTGATAAAGTACACTCAAATATGAAAACTAATTACAATAATTAAAACTATTTTGAGACCACCGTATATCATCGTGAATAAGCACACCAACCCCCATGATTACCATGATTACCCGTACAATGTACCCCTCATTAACAATTTATTACATAATACACGTGATTATAAACCTTCTATATAATACAATTCTGGTTACTGTGATTACTATAAACGAACCCCCTAAGTTTGTTATTTACGTGACGGTTTTGCCGATAATTTTCATATAATCGAGGGAGTGTGCTTATTTATATTCACAATGATATACGGTACCCATTACTGGTTTTCTTGGTAACAAACATACAAACTATTACTATACTGAAAAGTATAGATAAAGAAGAAAGGACAAGATCTGGAGGCAAAAATTAAGGTAAAGAGAAGAAGTAACCATCAGGGGAGCCGTTCATTTCTCGACAATTTATTTCCCCGACAATTATTTTCGACAATTTCTGCTAAAATTATCTTAGGGCCGAAATATTTATTGGGAATAATTGTCGGGGAAATAAACTAGATCCACTATCAGATACATATTATTTTGTAATGCGTAGAATCCCATCTACTGACATTGTGTCCAACAGTATTACTTTGGCTATAACTATGATGTGATACATTTTTGAAATTTCTGTTTTTTCTTATTTTAGTTTGTACTAGAACAACGACAGAGAATATGAAGTATGGTTTGCAACATATTACTATGTGGTGGGTTGGGAATAATCTAATAATAACAAGAATGTAGTGAAAAGGAACTTAATGTAGACAAATTTCTGGACGTAATACCTTGGTTTGGCAGTATACTGATGTGGGATAGTTTGTGCAATTATGCATTAGAAAATGTAGAAATATTAATATTGATTTTAGTACTTTGAAAACATATGACTTGCTAGCATGTGCTAGCTGGCTAGTATGTCAATAAGATTTTAGGAAGAGGATAAAAAACAATTTACAAAATAACGTGAAAGGAGATCTAATTATTTAGAAGATGTAAAAAGCATACTAATACACGAAAACAAGAAAATTATTAAGAAATGGTAATTATATTGGCCACATGCCTGTTAAGAAGTGTACAAATTAAATATAATTAGTGTATTAAAGTAGATTAGAATAGAGTTGAGATGGATTCATGATAGAAACAACTGATCTAATGCTAAGGAAGAATACTATTAAGTCTCCATAATAATAATAATAATAATAGAAAACCTTTACAAAGGGATTTTTCAGAAAAACATTTTATGGAGGTAAATTAGTAAATAAATAAACTCTACATAACACTTTAATAATAGAGTAATAATAATTTTGCCCTAATGTGTTTTTTATGGAAGTTCATTGTTTATCAATGTCTTTCCATTTACATCGACCAATTTAAGCAAATATTTATTTTATTTGATTAATACAGTAAAACTGTTTATAATTACTCTATGTAATACAAAACTTAATTTATAGTGTCACATTTTCTCTACTAACTTGTATTAGTATTAGTATAGCTATTTTGTCTATAGTAATAGTTATTTTACCATTTTTCAAATCTCATATGCCAAAGGAGACAGTAGTTTACTGTGCAACCTTGTTTGTCTGTTGATCATTAATTTTATGTATATTTTATTGATGAGCTAATGAACAATATAATTTATATAATAATTAATATGGTATTACAAATAGTTAGTTACATTGTGGTAAATATTATCGTTATATTAAAAAGTGTCAGATTCCACCAACTCTGAAGTTACATCGGGCACGTAATATTAGTATTAGGTAGTTTATGAGTTATCATCATGAGGAAACAGATTTCAGTGGGGAGAACAGACTTGCAGAAAATTAGAAAGATCTGAAATAAACATACCAATAATAATAATAATAATAATAAAGTATGAGTTTAAGTTTAGGGAGCATAAGATATCCAATGGTCATTACTTCTCAATGACTCATCTATTTACTGAGATCTTTGACTTTCTCAATCACATTATTGATGTAAATAATAAAACTTTGCCGGAATTAGTCTCGCACACTTTACACAGATGCTTTGCTACTTATCAGAATGACAGACAATGTGTTTGCACTTATAGAGAGCGTGCATTTAGAGAACACCAATTATTTTCTTTCACGTGACTACTTTCTTATCGAAACGAACATTCAAGCTCGAATTACTTAATAAAAAGAGGTTCATCGCAATTATCGTAGAACGCTCGTAATATTGGTTTTATTTTACATTATTTAATTGTACTAATCCACGATTGTGTTCTAGCTTGACACGTCAATATCTTGCTGCACAAGATATAATGCAAGCGTTTCTAAAGATGGGACTGAAAGTAAGCTCGCAATTGCAGAATATAGAACGTGCACTTATTTCTTAAGTCCCAACATGCTTCCCGTGCATTAGAGAGAAGCTGCATTTAGGCATTTTTTTACTATGTAGTTTGACTTGTTTAAATTTCCAGGACAAGCTGAATTATTTTCTTAATAATCAAAGTGCTAATATTGATCGCACAAATTAAATGTCAAATTACCAAAAATTAACCTGCGAATTGCGGATAAAAAAAGAGACCAGTAAAAGTACACAATTTAAATACTTATGACATCAAATTGGAAGAAAGCAAAATGCTTCTCTAAAGCAGCTCATGTGGGAAATCTTGTAAAAAAAATTTGTGTATAATATCTATAAATACTTTTGTTGTCGTCAAATATTTGATAATCACCTATTGCTTAAATACAGTATAAGTAAAAGCACTTCTTTTATTAAATATCATAAAATTCGATAAGTCGGATCTCTCAATAACAAATAAGTCGGCCAAAATCTCCAGGCCCGATGAGTCCAACTTATCGAGAGTGACTGCGTGTTTAATTTGCAGTTTTTTTTTGTTCCCTGAAAGAAAGAGATATCCCAAGCATAAAGCCCCTTATCTTTGTCGTTGGTAGATCTGGGAAGGCGGCAATATCAAATACAAAAATTTTAAATAATTTTGTCGATGGCGTTATATAAATTTTGTATTTGTAAGTTAAAGAAGTAGTAGTTAGGTAAATTGTATAATTTATGTTAGTATATACCGTAGATTGCTGACTAAATCATTCCATGTGTATAGTATCCTGCGGTAGTTTAGGTGAAAATGCATAGAATTCGGGTGGAACGAATACAGTATATCATCTTTGTCGGTGAAGTTTTATCTATATCTACCAAAAAAATTGTAAAAGACCATGCAAATCAAGTATTGCCTTGTCACATGATGCAAATAATTTTGTTAATAATTAATTAATTAACATAAAAATAACACATACTAATACGAACATGAATGTATTTTGTAGAGACAACTTCACATTTCATTGTGTATAGCCGTCAAAAAAACGTTTTCGCCCGCCAAAATTTTTGTAGAGTCTATTGAGCAATGAGTGGATTGCACCTGCACAAGAATAGGAATGTTTCGTAGGTTTGTTAGTACGCACCATATTGATTTACAATATTGCAGCGAGGAAGAAACTGTTTATTATAGTGTGTTTACATAAACGCTATTGGGTTGTCAATGTATTACCATGAGTGTACCAAAGTATCCCCCGAGTAAAATACCCCTTTAAGATGTAAATACCCGAGTACTTTAGTCAGAGGTCTACGGTAAGTTATAGCGCTCGAATTGAATTTAGTTCTTGGGAGAAGGGAAAATGCTTGGCGATTGTTCTGGAATTGTTTATCATTGGTTTACCGTCCGTTTGTAAGTAAAAGATAACTCATGTATACTTTTGTACCACTTGATAGGCATGAATACGGAATGAAATAATGTTTATCCAATTACAGAGACTTTTGCCGAACGAGTATATTTCTAATTGCTTACAGGAAACTTTCATTCTGATTTATAATACATATTTACTAATACGTGCGAGGCTTGCCATTAATGTTGAAGGTAAAGATAAAAAGGAAAGACATTGACTTTTATCAGACCTTCATTTGGTGTTATAGTTAGTTTTAATATTCGCTGTTCGACACAATTGTATATGTCTCGTTCATTGGATCTCGTAACATAGTGTAATGGAATAGGCAAGTATATTATTTAAGTATTATCTTTAATTGATTAGAATATTATAAGAGGGATTTGTTCAGTTACTTGAGTCGTTATATGGATCAGTGCTTTGCTTCGCATGTGCTTTCATTTTAACAATGGGATTTCATGAGATTGTATAACTGCGGCAGACGATCCTATTATGATCGGCCCCTTTGCGCGTGATCTAGTGCATTAAACCCGAGCTGTTCGCTGCAAGGGGTGCAGTGTTTTTGTTACACAAAAATGGTGGCAGACAATAAACAATGATAGTCCAAATGAACGATATTGACGGGGATGTTATCAATTCGAAAAAGCACTATACACTTGCGTTTCTCGCAACCATTTATGAGTTTGAATATAATGTCTTTGTATTTGTCCCTCTTGGCAGTTTTTTAATAGCTTTTATTGGTCTTTTAGTTCGATAATAAACAATTTTATCGGTACCATTTCAATTTTTCATTGTGTACATTTGTACGACTAACACCCCGTTGAAGTGGAAATGTTTCCCCCATGATCTATATTTCCGAATTCGAGTTTCGGATTATAGGAAAAGATAGTCTTACAAGCAAAGCAAAAATAGACTATTATAGAAATTAATCGTAGTGTTGGTTAAAAATGCAATTGTACAAGTGGAAACCGATCTCCACGTGGCATATTTATTATAATATTCGGAAATATATAGTAATAGCAAAGACTGAAGCTTTCTATGTTTATAAAAAAACAATTAATTCATTACCATAAACCAATACGATGTACAGCACCCGAATATGTCATGGTAAACAACAGGAATACATTTGTGTTTCGTCTCATGACCTCTACAGAACGACGAACTTCTCTTACATGGTGTGTATAATTAAAAATCACGGGAAGCATGGTAGAAAAAAATTTTTTAGCATTGTAAAACGTTTGATAACCATTTAGTCACATTGCCTATCAGCTATCATCCATGATAACATTTCTTGTCATGTTGATATGATCCCATGAGCGTTCGCAGGTTCCACAACGATGATTTCTTTGTTTCTTTGAACCTAGATTCCATAATTGGGAAAGGGGTTAATGAACGAAAGTGAGCTCAATATTTGATAAGGCATGTAATGTAATTCTCATGCATGTTTGTATATGAACCGTTTGCTTTTGCCTCGCTATATTTTTCGGATAATTTAGCTGTATTACCCGATGATTACAAGAAATTTCCACCTGCAGGTTACCTCTGAACCGTGCAAACACTGACATGCTCTACTATGGCACGAAACAATTTTTTGTTCTAAAGACCAAAACAAATGAAGATACACATCCGATAGGTATCCGAATACATTTAAACGGCGTGCTGCAGGGTCTGCCAGTGTCCCTTACATACCTGTGTGCTTTAAAAATGCCTCCAACCTATCCTGCGATTAATGTAGTTAATCTTATTAGCTGTCGCGGCATGGAATTAAAAATTTGATATTCATTAATAAGCCGAACGTACCATAATTGATTGACAAGCTTAATTGATTATTACCCCCCCGAATATATGAACCAACCGATGCAGTTCATATTAACCCAGCATTCTAATATGGCTAGAAGGAGATGAATACAAAATCAGTTTTTAATTCACATGATTTATGGTTGTCGCACCAATTTGCCTGACACGATTGTAAACAAGCACAAATAACTACTTTGCAACAGTAAACAATTCGTGTCGTGAACAAAACCAGAGACAATCCTATTGTCAATGTCTATTACTCTTCGTTAGTTTATGATAATAAATACTCGGATTGCAACACGTTGGACTAGTACATATTTGGTTGTCGGAAATGTTTGATTTCCTTGTGTTCGTTCATGACCCTCTGTCAAAACGCTTATAAGCTTTTATTTTGTCGTTGGCTTGTCGAAAGACACTTACAAGTGTTGGTAAGCCTGACTCTTAATAGAGTGTCTGGTCAAAGTCAAATAGTACTACCAAACTACTGTTTACATTAAAAACATGAGTAAACTTTGGTCGTCGAAGGTATATTTTTTAACTATAGTAAGTCGTATTTAGCTACTCTGATAAGCACTCATAAACGTCTAATATCTATGTAAACGCAGGAAAATGACATTATTGTTAGTCTTGGCAACAGAGAAAATAGGAGAAGGTTAAGAACCATCTATTTGAGACATAAAACGTCCAAGCAATGCGCTGATAGATGGAGAGAGCTTCAAGGATGTACGTAACAATGTTATTGCGCGCTCGCTATGCAAACGTTTAGCTCATAACTTACTAACACAACTTGATTATGTTGTATATTCCAACAGATATCGACGGTCCATTTGCCCCTTTTGAGTGTAATAAAATTCGATATTTGTATCGATTATTCGGCCCCCGTTGGGTAAGAATTTCCGCAATTCTCCACCGCTCTCCTCAAAGCATTATGGAATGCTGGCTTTCTTTGAATGCTATGGATGAAGAAGCCGCGAGAATACGTAAAAAAATGGCCGTTCAACGAATTCTTGCTTAAGTTGCTTCTCATTGAATTCTTTGACAGCAGGAATTAAGTCGGCGCATATCGCGTTTTTTTATGGATATAAACAGTATGAGTAATCAACTTAACGCAGGGGAAAATACAATTTAAGAACATTACAGAATTAATATATGTATTATGCAAGCGCAAGTATTTAAATTAATTAGTGAGACTTATTAAGACATATAGTATGACATTTTTTTACATCGCATTACATGAGTGTGTAAAAAATAAAATTTAATTTCTTTAAAAAGCACCGCAACGCAAAATGGCGTCTTTCCCCACTTCTGCATGCCCAACTATTGTTTCGAGTTGCCTGGGGGAACGGATACTGTGCGCTGGATTACGTAAGCGACATATAATGAAAAACGCTGTCCGTGCTTCTTCAAAAGATTGGCTAACCAGTGCATTTATGGTGATGGTGATCTGATCTTATCCAACGATCGCATACTTCTTTTTTTTTTCTCTTTCGCCAATACGATCGATTTGTCCCATTTGTGTGCATGTTAATGACATGGGGAGTAGGATCGGCGGGACAATCAAAAAATTTGCCAATAATGGATTGACAAAGAACAAATCGAATATATGCTAGGTTCATTCGGCCGAAGCACAAACTTCAATATATGTTAGCTTAAGGCCCCGGCAAGAAACCCTTTCTCCCATATAGAGATGGATACATTAGTTACACTACTGTTACGATAAGAGAATATTAACTGGTCATTTATGAATTCCACTACTGTACGAAAAGCTATGTATAAATAGACATTGGTCTGGTATTAGTGGTATTATCCAATAAAGCGCATCTTTTTTATATAAAAAATGCTAATGTCCAAATGTCTTGCTGCTTGGAACCATAATGATAAACCGAGATATGTATTTACACTATCGTAGAAATGACTGTAGGGGTCCCATGTCAAAGATGTAGGGACCCCTCGGAGAGAGCTCCGTAAGAATGAAACTTTAATTCACCCCAGCCGTAACTGTTTCACAACACTACGCGATAAAAGGCAACGCAGCGATATCGTTGCTCCATACTCGAATTAATTGCCCGTACCTGAATTCTACTTCGACCCCATCTCATAATAAAAACCTATATTCTTCTTTACTGCGGTTGTTTAAGCCATTATCGATACCATTACCTTTTGCCTTTATCTATGACTGGCTATAAAGCAAAAACAGTTCACATTATACATTCTCATCATAATCGCTAGGCCAAGAAGGAAGACACTACGGTTTTAATTCATCCTTGTCAAGAAAGAGTCTCAATACTATATCACCACTTTTTTATGCTTACAACCGAATAACACTTTTCATATTCGAACTGGGTCCAAGATATCATTTGATTGTACACTGACCGACATGACAAACTGGTCTCCGCAAGTAAGACGCATTTATATAAATCTCTTATTCCATTCAATGGAGGCTGATTGTTCTATTACGATTGATTGTTACACATAATAATAATAGGAAGATGCAAACCTCATTAGGCTTCATAAACGATATGGTTCAAGTTGGGTTACTATTGCACGGCACATTAACACCAAAAGTGCGAGAGAATGCGCTGATAGATGGCGCAATGCACTTCGGCCTGGAAGTATGTAATTGCTGCCCTCACAATTTAACATTTTTTCCCAAGTACCTCTGTCGTATGTGTTAACTCGTTGTATCATATTTCAATCAGTAAATTCCTCTCCTTTTACGGCAACAGAGCGCCTTATGATTATAAGTCTGCATGATATTCACGGACCAAGATGGAGTCGTATTGCCTCCCAACTCCCCGGACGCACTGCTCGAAAAGTGAAGAATTTTTGGTACTCAATGAGACGTGCAGAAGCTCAGAATATTCGTCAACAAATGGCGATAACTCGTCTACTTAATTGAGAACCAAAGAAGGCCATTATTCAGGTAGCATATATATACTGTATTATATTCACTTCTTTATTCACCAATTATTAATTAAATTAAGACATCAGTATTCATTTACATAGTATTAAGATAAACAAGTGATAACGTAGTAAAGAAATAAATCTGCTGATATTGCTATGTTGAATCTAAAATAAAATTTGGGTAGTTTTAAAGTTCCCCGGTAGCAAACTAATTAATGATAGGGCTGAAACTGAAATATCGCTGCAGCCGGTTTTACAGTTAACGTCTTCATCGATATCATTGGTCCGATAAACCAGACTAGTGAATTATATTCAACTGCCGTCAATATTAACTGGGGCAGGCAGAGGTTTGTTTGAAACGAGTTTCTATGTATGCTAGCAAATTTATTAGGAAATAAATCATAATGTCTCGTTACACATGACGAAATCTTGCTTTAGTTCCCGCATATTACCGTAATTGGAAATATTTGTATCGGTATGTAATTTAAATAACAATCCAAAATATTATTGGAGGAATAATATATGCGTTAACCGTATGCAAGTTTGCGTGCGGAACTAACTTTATTTCCAGAACTTTCATAATAGCTATCAATACAACTATTTTCATTCCTTCAAAGTACACACCATTAAACTCTTTGTTCTAGCTGATTTCGCCAACTTTAGAAAGACTTCTCATAGTCAAAGTTTTGGGAGACTTTCGCCAAATTTTCGACCTTATCAAATCTTTTTTCCTTCAGTCGTTTCTTTATTCGAAAGAATGAGAAAAAAATTACAAGTAATACGATCTGAACTATAGCAATAGGGAGAAAGTTCCGCTTGTCTTATGTGGCGCAGCATTGTCGTAATGAAGCATGACGTCACGAACAAATAAATCGCGAGTAATGAAGCAATATCACAAAAAACAATTTTCACCTGTTCTTCCCGGCTCAGCTCATTATGCAAAATATAGGAGACTTTTTCAGCAGAAATACTAGGTTAGATCTTCGACCTTGGCAATTTTTTCTGGCATCACTGCTTCGCGAGGACGTCCAAAACGAGCCGTTTTTTTTTTTACTCATCTTTGAATGTAACAATCCAACGTCTAATTGTGCTGGCAGACAATGCTAGGTTTACCAACTTTTCGTAGATTTCTGTCATTTTTCTAAGAAGCAAAAATAAAGTAATAGTAACGATAGTTCTTAAGGCTTGTTTTTTTTCCCCAGTTTTTTTACTATGCTTTACAAAAACAAATAATTTCTCAACAATGAAATAATGAATTTGCCTCTACTTTTTTTATTTGTTACATGAAAGTATGTTTATTTTATGATATTCCAATTTTTACTTAAACTGTTGCAACGTCAAGTTAGAGAGCCACGCGCAAAACTTTTCAGCACCCCCACGTATTATTTTGTTTACACAAATTTTTAATATTATTTTGTCTTTAATGGAAATACTCAAGACGCTTGAATCAAATACTCGGACAAGTTATGTACTAATTATTTTGCAAATAAAATTTATTATTTTTAACTTTGTTTATTAATATCATATTTATTAATATTTTAGTTGGTTATACTTTGCATTAATGCAAACTTACAATTTTTTTTCTCGACATACTAATACTCTTTATTATGAGACTAAACATACGTACATTTAGAAATTGAATTTACTTTTCCTCGTAAATTTTATCTCTACGGGATAAAACTTAGACAATATGGTCAGCCAGTTGCCAAGCATTTTATTATCCAAAAGTTGTTGAAAATTGTATCAATACTTTCCACAATCTAAAACCTTGAACGCCACGATTACATTCATTCCGTGTATCCTTTATTAAGCGCCGCTAAGGTGGGTCTCTCAAGTTGTTTTCCTTCACAGGCCACGAGCACGTTGATTAACCCAATAAATTTGATTTTGAACTAGTTGCCTTCATCGTTGCTTATTATATGTCGGTTAATGTTAAATCATTTTTTTACAAAAAATACCAGCGACTGTACTTGTTTTATGTTATTACTTGGTAATTTCTGTACTTATAACGACAACCGCTAAGATTTTTGACAAACAAACTGTCGTAAATGAAAATTGATTTGAGTCAGGCTTTGAGTATAAACATACAATAAAAGTATTCAAATTAGCTATAGTTAAGTATTTGTCAAAAAAACTTCTGACAATGAAAAACTCTAAGAATAAAAGCTAAGTTTTGCAGTCAGATGATATGTCAATACTGCCATAGTTGACGCAGAAATATAAACTGTGTCAGTCCCTGGAAAAAAGCCATCCGAACAGGTAAAATATTTATGTCCATTTATAGCTTGGCGTTTCTAAAATCTGCATGCAAATTTTGAAGCGATTAGTTTCCGGAGACAATAAAAATAATAATTGTGATCAATTTGCCAGATTTTTAGCCTTATAACTTTATTTTTAACGAACAAATGAAATCAAGTTTGAGTTTATAAAAATAACTAAACACAGTCGTTTATTATCATTATTATCGCAAACACTAATGTTGCTTTGTGCTTACCATTTTCTTTTTTTTTGGTATATAAATGTGTTAGATAAAAGAAGAAATGGATTTTTCATTGGATAGAAAATCTTTACCTTCGCTTTAACTAATTTAAGGATTATACTTTCAAGACAATGCTCTGCGCATTGCAAGAAGGTGTCACGACATCAACGGGGAGGCAATCATAACACAGGCAATTATTTCACAGATGTATATGTCATCGGCAATAATTTCACCGACTTAGAACATTTTGACGGAATATTATTCCCATTATTATTATATATCATAAACTGATCGAATTCCTTGGTTGTCGTTTCTCCACTCTTCCCTTGACAATGGTCCAAAGCTTCAATACGGTTTAGATCAGGACTGTTAGAGACAGTACATGGTAGTTGAAACTTGTAATCCAGTATCACAATTTGTCAGAGTTGCTACTTTTTGCCAAGCATATTAACTTCAGAAATGTGTCTTCCATGATATCGGCCGGTCATGTTTACACAGAAATCGGAAGAGACTATGTAACTTTTTAATTTTCTCGTTAATTGTCCAAACACTGTATAGATGTTGAAAATGAAACAATGTTCCTTCACGGATTAATCGACACACTCTATGGCATCATTTAAGCCAGAAATAATAATCGTGCTTTGTGTATTGTTTTTCTTTGTTCTTGGTTATTGCTGCAATATGACTTGCATGCACGTAATTTCGAAGGTCGTCTCCTCTTTTTTGACAATAATATTCATGGTTGCATATGCTATAACGTTGTTTATTATATTATCAGATAATTAATCAATTATACGGACATATCAAATTGAATCATGCCTGATGTACGAATATAGTTGTTGTCCAGCTTGTTCCATCGCCATCTTTAGCCATCAGCCTTGTTGTAAAGTGAACCATGCAATGTATTTTGCGATACACAAATTATATGCAGTAGGTCGATACTCTCGGCCTCTTCTTGCAAACCAGCAAAACGATTATAAAAACCTAATACCAAGGCATTTCATTTAATCAAAATTTGTATCTTTGCTAATTATTGCATAATTGTGTTAACCAAGCATCACTATTTCATTGTACTTTCATAATGTTGCTTTACCTGAACGTCTTTCTGCCATCTCAAAATCGGACCGGCTCAGTTCAAATTAAGCACATCTTATTGCCTAAACAATGTGATATTAGAAAATGGACTCGGGCTGGATTTCGTTACAGTTCAGAGCGTAAACTCTCATCTAACGTATGTCCCATTCCGGATGGGACATAAATTTCATAACGCTGATACTATTGGTATTATACAGTAGATCAAGCCCTATATCGTCTAACAATACTGATACAGCAAAATGTTAACGCGAGTTTAAACAAAGTCGACTAATGGGTAACTATCTAACCCAGATGTCCAACATAACTTCGTTTAGTTTGACAAAAATGAACAGAAAACTATTTCACTTACTGAGAGTTATGTCTCGCAAACAGCCATGTCCAATATGATTGCATTAGTGAAGTTGATGTGCAAAGCGTTCGCAGATACGTTCTTTTGGCAAGCTCGGGAGTCAATACTCACGTTTCAAATTTCTCTTATCATGGCAAGTATTGGTAAAGATGGCTTGCGTAAGTCAATTCGGTGTGAGTATGGAGAGAAAAACAATCAATGCATATTTTTCTTAAAAAAACTAGGCTTTAAATTCGACATAGACGTCGTAAATAACTATGTCAACAGGAAGAAAGATTCAAACTGTACAAACCCGCTTCGCTTAAAGGTAAAAGCGACGGAAGTAATCGCTAGACGTTCCGACTTGAATATTTTCAAAGGATTTGAAACTTTATCCATAATTGGCAAGATTAATAAACGACTGATGAACTCATATATTACCAAAAGTATACAAATAATAAGATTTTCATGTGATATCGTTCGTGGCGCAATGAATAATTTCCATTCTTGTGCTGCCACCCCTCATTATTGTAAACGCCACGGAAAATTTTTTAAAACACATGTCAAACATTTAAATTGTGGTATAAACAGTAAAACTACGCACACATTTGCTCGTTTTTCATCAAGTTCGTAATGTTCATACTTGGCATTTTGGTATTGTTTGGGTAATTCAGTGGTTTTTAAGTTATTTTTACCTTCACTGGCGGTTTTCTATAAATATGACAGGTTATACGTTTTGTTATTAAACGATAATGTACTAACCTCAAAGGATAAATAGAAATACCGACCGAAACATTTCTGACTGCGTAATTTGCATTCTGCAGACTGTAAAAGTTTAACAATAACAGCTCTAATCTAACCCGGAGATTGCACGCACGATTGATGACACACATAACCGAAGTTTACGCAAACTTGTGAACAATAACGCTTTTAGTAAATATGTGGGCGAAGCCTCTTACACCAACTATAAACTAATGATCATCAATGATGTAAACAAACCCTATTTTACCTAATAATCGATATTAATTTGTCCTCCCCTACTGATCATCCAAAATAGACCTTATTGCCCATTACGTGTCAAGTTATCCTTCCGAGGAACAATTCGAGAATCACGTATTTATTCATATTACTTTGTAAAGCTTCTGCCAACTGCTAACAGACAGATGTTTAATTAGTGCAAGACGGTTTGTTCTGGCATAGAATAGACTACCTCATTTGAGTTCAGCGGTCGATAATACTGTTTTTAAAGTCGATTTAATGACTTGGCAATTTGTAAAAATTAGGAAATAATATACTAAAATAGTATATTATTCTTATTTACCATTTTGTTGTCTTCAAATAGCTAACAAAGAAATTAGTTTTTACTTCCGTCGGAGTTAGAACAACTTTTCGCGCCTTGGCAATTTCTCGGAACGCTCCATTTCTCCATTATCAATTCGGAAAACATCCGAGAAAGACCCGTCATGCGAGGATTTTGACGCTATTTATCCTTTTGCTTACGTAACTAAAGTATTTAAATGGCCATTCTAAGAATTATTCGTTAACATTGTTGTCGGGCTGCGGCCGTTTAAACAATAGGTAAATGGTGGTCTACAACCCTGAAGCACAGGAGTAGCCATAAGTATTATTATTGTGGTGTATTGCTAATAATGTTAACATTTTTATTTGTTTGCTGTTTACTGTTGTGTTTACTGTTATTAATAAATAACGATTGAGTACACATCGTAAACACTAGGACAAGAACGCACCTTCAAAGCAAGAAAATATCAAAAAATATGTGCTACTGTTATTGAGGTAAACTATTCTCTTTTCATTCAACTAGTTGTATTTGAAATGACTGCAAAAATGGGTTGCGAATCGTAATAGGTTTTAATAATATTTGTGCTGCAACATCCAAAATAAAGTTACAACATATTTGTACTATTGGTGCTGTTTGTGCTATGGGTTTATTTAGCCATTATTTTCACAAGATTTTGAGGCTCAAATAATTCGTCTATCTAGATTGCACAATTATATAAACGTTTAAATTAAAAAAAAATTTTTTTCAGGAATCGGCCGTTCAAGCATTCGCTCATTGTTAAACTTTATTTACGCCTGTCTATATTATTCGTTATCTGCATGAGGTTGCCACTTGTAAGATAAATAACCCCAAATTAGCATTATTACAAAGTAAATATACTTTTGCATTGGCCTGCTTATGCAGCATCTGGCTTGGGTTTTACAAAATAAAACGAATTGTCACTTAACGCGCTTCCACAAGTTTCTAGTCATATTAAAGCATATGTCGTTACTATTAAGTGTTACATACTGTCTGGACCAGGCCCAAAAATCTGACGGTAATATTAAAAAAAGTTAAATAGAGCACTTCGGACTTTTTTATGGTAAAAGACTGAATAAGCCTCATACATAATGATCAAATAAGGTTACATCATGCTTGAGGGTGTGCAGGGCACTTCTATCGGAATGATTGACCGAAAAATTTATAATCTGATTAACCAAATAGTGATAAAATAAACCAGTTCTGCTTAAGTCATAACCATTTTGTTTGAATTTATAAATACCACACTTGAAAACTCTTGCATTTCTTTTGATTCCAACGTACGGTTATTAATTAATATCTATTACTTTTTTCATTCTCTTTGGTACTTCATTATATCAATTCTAGTATGACGGTAAGATAGCATATCTATAGATTGTTACTATCATAGCTATGACTGCGTTTCTCATTATACGATTATTTCTGTTAGCCCGTTATGAGGAGGTATTGGAACCCTCAGGTAATTTCGTAGCATTTACATCATTATTTTACTATTGATGCATTCGATTATTTCACACACTAAGTTCTATCGCTGGCAAACAGGAAGATGACCTGCTTATAGAACTTTATACAACTTTGGGTCCTGCGTGGGGATTGATCTCGCGTAATATGAAAACAAGAACTGCAAGGCAGTGTTCTGAAAGGTGCTTAGATAATATGGATATTGATTTTCATGCTTCGAAAAGTTTAGGCCGTCAATGTTTTTACTTACTCACTTCTTCCGTTATTATTATCGTTATTGACGCTCTAGGTGGTACAATGCATTGTACCCCGGCAGTAAGTCAGAAAATAGTCACGGTTTTACTAATTTAATGTTTCAGTGACACGATGTTGATTAACATTCTATCCATCTATTTTGACTAGTCGATAACAGTCCACTTGACTCATTCGAACGTAACACTATTGAAACTATGTATAATATTTACGGACCTAAATGGAGTAGGATTGCCTCAAGTCTTCCTGGCCGTACACCAAGGATGGTGAAAAGTTTTTGGTATCAGACAAAGCGGGCTGAATCTCGCATTCGTCAGCAGATGTCCATAGAACGCCTACTTGTCTAAAAAATGCCATTATATATTTTCTATGCAGCTATGTTTAAGTCATGACGTTTATAAGAATTATAAAATTAGTAAGCTATGCAATATGTTAACAATCAACTGCTTAAGGATTAAAATACATTAATAAAGCATGTGGCCAAAGTCGCAAATATATGCATAAAACATTATTATCTAATGTCAATTGACCAATGCGGAAATTATCAAAGGTCATTCACTTGTCCACGTGAAGGCTATTGGTTAGTACGAAATACCCCACCTTGATTGAATAGATAGATAATACATAAGCCGTAATAGGCTCACTGCCGTACGCGTTTTCTATTGTCTTCACAACCTTATTGTTTTCTTTTAATTACGGTTTCACAGCACTTGTTTATGCATAACATAGCCGAATATACATCGTAGTTAAAATAATATTAAGTCAATATTTGATAATCCACTCGCTTGTGAACACATCTAATTAATTATCGTTTCACCTCTAAGTACCGTAACTGTACAATCAAACACAGAATTATACGTTATTTATTAAATGTATCAAGTCTTAAATGCGATACTCATTAGAAGCATTGTAACAATCTTTGGCATGCTCGTTAGGAAATGAAAAAATTTTCTTTTGTCAACAGAAAAAAGCAACATGAATTGTCATTTGCAGTAACTATATATCTATGGCAAACAGTTCGTAGCTGTTTTCCTTTGCATTACGCAATAAAGTAATTGCAAGTAAAATAACAAAAGTGAGAGAATAAGGCGTAAGAGAGTTATTAATTTAGCAATCTAAATAACTGGTGAAAATCCGTGTATGTTTTGCATTGGTTGCTTTGTTATTTCCATTTCTTAATATGAATATATATTAAAAGAAAAAAAAAGTAGTGCAGCTGATATCCTTACACTGATAACGAATGGTTCTAGAATATGACGCAGTATGGTATGCAACCTTGTGTAATCAAATATATGCTAATATAGTAAATATGAAAGCAAATTTTATTTCTATAGGACCGGCATTTTATATTAGATAGTAAACTACAATTCCGGATATTATCTCAACGGAATGTTCCGGTAAAACCGAAAGTCACAGATATTCTTTTTTCTCCTTTTAAGAATTATCAATAATGGAAGTGTGTTACTTAATGGAAACTGCATTGTAAATGGTATTGTTCGATTGTGAGCATGGAGCCAATTATCTCGAATTCGACGAGAGGGTAGCATTGAATCAACCGAGCCACTTGTTGGTGAGATTGTTGTTTGGTGATGGTAGTTTTATCACTCACTAGGCCTTTTTCTCTCGTTCAATAGCCATAGGTTTATTGATACTTTTTCAGAAATAACCGCCAGTCGCACAATTATAGCGAAAAAGAACACAAGAAAAAATTGTTCTATTTAGACTTCTATGTACGTAAGAATGAGTCTTTTGCCGTAACGTAGGAACCCCGTGAGATGATCGATCAGGTCGTATCATAGTTGATGTTCTACAGCAGAACATGTACGCAGAAAGGCATTTGGTATATTCGCATTTTAAATTAATATGTAAGACGTCATATTTAAACATGATCAATTCATGTGCATTAATTAATACATTTTTTAGGTTAGCCTCGGGAAGGATTTGGTGTAACAAAACACTAGTTCGCTTATTGACTATATGACGAGTAAGCCAAGTCAGCTGACATGCTGCAATTTGTACTTCCAAAAACGGCGGACGCACGAACATGTTTGTGTATTGCCATAGCTTGATAAGGTCTCTGAGACGGCTTAATATTAGTAAAATCGTGACAAAGACCTTATGTATTTAAAAGTAAGTGTAAGATCTAAATTTCCCACCCAGATGATAATCGAATCTTAACGCAGTAGTAACCTAACTTAAATGTCACGAGAAACTAAAAATAACTTATAATAATTAATAATATATTACAAACGTTGTGTCTATGCTCACAACATGTTCTTATAATATAATTTCATTAATATTTTATGAGACTAGTATTTCGTTGGATACTTTAATTTCACTGTAACGGTATAATATGAACTGGTATTTCGTTGGATACTTTAATTTTACTGTAACGGCATATATGAACTGGTATACAATCTTCTACTACAACCACGCAATATTTTGTAATTCTTACCAACGAAAATTCGAATTCGTTCTTTAAGCTAACCCGAACCAAACGGACACAAGCTGTTTGTCTTCCCCCAAACACTATCCTGCCGTCCTTTTCATGACCTCAAGTAACAGTGTTGTCTTTGTGCTGCTATGCACGACTTGTTACGCACACTTTCTGTACTCCATGGCGCCCCCAAAGTTTACTCGGACAATTTGTATGGCTAAACGGTCTTGCGTTTCGCTTTCTAACAATATGAAATTATTAATAAAACTGTGTGCGTATTACATTTGTTTCATTCATAAGAAATGTTCGACTATCTGAACCTCACATTATTTGGACGGAGGAGCATGTATGTTGTGAAAATTAACTCCGAGTTAGACTAACTTTAGCTTCAGATGCGGCATTATTAGACTTTCTATTAACTTTTAATAATCGACTTTTCCCACCCTACAATCATGTCAGATCCTCGTTAACAGGCACGGCTGAATTTTTATTGATGCATCAAATCATAATGACTACGAGGAAGTAAGCCTGACTCGAGCCGATAGCAACTATAATCACATAAAGTCGTTCATCAACTTAATCGATTATATCTACTCTCTTTTTATATTCAGGTGCTGACGGCGAGAGACGTGAGCTGTGTGCAATCATTATCGACTGAGAGCACTCTGTTAACAAGATGTTCACCGCCGCGAACTCGGCACTTGATATATCGATATTTTAACTGCTCATCAATCCATAGAAAGAATAAAATATAGACATCAACGTTACCGAGCCGGAAATAGAGAAGCTTTAGAAGAAGCCTTTATCAATAGGCAAGTAATTACTATCGTCTTTATTGTCTAATAAGATGATAATATATTGTATGAACCAAAACTTACTTTATATTAATGGCTTGTATCGCGTCGAATACATCTACAGTTTGGTCCCTTCCCTTTGACCATGCATGAGCATGCTACTGATTCTCTTGATGTAAATTCGTAACAGTGGCAGGTTGTCATTACTACTCTTTACAAATACTCTGATTGATCCTGTCGGGTCACGAAAAATGAAGTTGAATGTTTCTTTCTTCTCAAATCAACAATTTTTTTCGTATTATGAATTGGAAACAATGTTTGCTTTGGAGGTTATATAACAGTTTCCAACTCGCTTAGAAAGCTGATAATATTTGGTAAGTTTTTATCTTTTATTTCACCAAACTTAAGTATAAATTTATTAGCGAAAGAATAGATCAGACATCTTACCTTTATGTTCAATTCTAGGTATAATCAACAAATGAACGTAATGCTCATGTTAGCATTCGGAATAAAGCGGTCAATAAATATTTTTGGTCGACGACAGACCTTTTTTTTCCGTTAAAACAAAATTGATATTTTTGCAATATAACGCAATTTGTCTTCTATTCTCCAGTTTGCTTTAGAAATTTTTGCCACACGGAACTGTTAATGGTCGATACGATTAATATTTCGTTCATCAGTTAGGCGCGTATTTATGTTTTGGTTTGCGTCTTTGACTAACGGCATACTTGTGTAACTGTCTGCTCATTCGCGAATGGCGTTCCTTGACCGACCGAAATCGAAGAACCAGAGTTTGATTCTTCAACGACATTCTGTAGGAAGTGACTGGTTTTGTGAACAGGTTGTGTTGAACGCAGAAACAATTACTAACTAGTATCACAAAGGTGGGTCGCATTACTTCGAATTTTCGAATTTTTTTGCCAGCATTACGCCAAACTCATCGTGGCCACCACCGAAATCTAAGCGGGTCTATTCTACCGTTTCCGAAAGAAAAGTCTTGTCAAATTGTTGAAGCGTGCGTTTTTAATTGTAATGGTATTAGGTAAGTTATTGGATTTTTCATTAATTCGGGAGAATTGATACGAGATAATAAGAATTATGTTAATGAATTACAAGTCATAAATTACGATGGTCGATACTCATAATGTTTATGCCGTCATCTAGTGAACAGGTTCTACCCTCACCATATGCCTGTTCCGAGAATATTCATTTCATCGACAATCGAGCTCTATCCCATGTGATGAAATTACGTTCACTACCGTTACAATGAACTGCAATGTCAACGAAGTTTTTTTACTGATACCGTATATGCCGCATTCTATGGCCAGCTCAACAACAAAATGGATGCTTATAACTGCATCCCGAAGTGAGTATGTCAATCTTGTAAGACTCTTTTTGCGGTTTTCTGATTCGTGTCTACGTAATTTAGAAAAGCGAATGCAAGATTTACAGTGTTTCGTATTTATTATCCACACGTAAAAAACTCGCTCGCGTATTTTTGTTAGGACAAACCTTAGCAACATTAGAACTCGGTTGTCGACTGCGCCGTCAGAGACAGGTGCTTTCAAAAACGTATTGCAAATCGTCTATATACTTGACGAACACATTGGAGCATTTTTGGAGTCTTCAAGTTCTTCGCAGGTGAAATATCAAATCTGACCGGTAACTTTTACTTTTCATAAACAATTATCTTCAATACTATTCAACACACTTTCTGTCATGATGATCGCGTACGTGTTAAATTTTTAGATTCGAAATTTAGTCTTTTCGTATCAAATCTACGTCTGACGCTATCTTGAAGCGTAAATTATTACTATCGTATATTTAGAAAAGATATGTTTTCCGCGACAATTCGTTGCGGTAGTTTTTAGACTGTTTAATGGGTCCATATCATTTTACTGAACAGTCATTTCACCGACAATTAATTACTTTAAAAGGATAATTTTGAAATAATGCTGGTGAACATTTGTCGATGAAATGATTGTCGGCGAAATATTGCCTCCCCAACAGTAAAGTGTATGCGATGCTATTAAACAGGTTGCATCATGTACGCTTCAAAAATATTTACTCCTGGTTTATTGACATAGTACATTTAACAACATCTTTTGTTATATTAATCAAAAAATTGTGTTTGGCAAAAGATAAGCTGCCTGGTCTTAATAAGGAAAGTCTAGTAGCAAACATTGACTCAGCCGCCGGAGTTACTATACCGTATTATAGTACCAGATGTCTCTTACTAAATTTTCGTCTCTTTATCTTCTCTCTTTTTCATCATTTGCATTTACGATGGTAGCGTAACTAATTTCTCTTTAAGCACTTTATGATTTGGCGTTTTTTCTTTGGATAGTCTTTTAATTGAGCTTCTATGAATACTGGACTATGTTGATTTGACAAATCAGATGATCAAAAATCTCTGTGATATCGATCAAAGATCACCAATCTTACTCCCCTTGATTTCACATGATCGCATGCACGCCACCTGCAGTAATTATTATTATTGGTACTTACTCCTTAAAATTTTTCTACGAAAAGTAACCTTTTCTTTGAAGATAGTAGTATGCTGTGCAACTTATAAAAGTGTCAAAAAAAAGTCTGCAGATAACTGTCGAGTCATTTTACTATAATAAACGAAGTCTTATTTGTTGAACTATTATTGTGACATATTAAAACAAAATTGGATTAAACCACTTTTTTTTTCGAACAGTTAGAATTAGACTTTCTTTTTTTTTTTCTTTTTTTTTCTTCCTTTTTTTTTTTTTTTTGTTTTTTTTTTTTTTTTGCTTTTGCTTTGCTTTTTTTTTTCTTTTTTCTCTTTTTCTCTTTTCCTCTTTTCTTTTCTTTTCTTTGCATTTTTAATTTGGGTTAGAATTAGGTAACGTTTGCTAATAGGTGTGGCTTCTGAAATTAAGGGAGGACTCAAGACTCCCAAAAATCATTTTAATCCGATTTCGTTTTAATCCGACACATTTATTGACTATACTATCTGATAAGCACATTTTCAAATAAACAACTATTATTGGTTGATATGTGTGACTTTTTTTTTGTAAATAAAATCTACTAATTAATGTTCCCAGTTTTTGCCTCAATAACGGCATTATACGATGCAGGTTAGCTCACAATTAAATCCGCAACATCTCAATTACCCATCCGACTTTCACCGTACGGCCTTTATATTTCCATAATTTTCGATCGGATTAACATCTGTACTTGATGTAACAGTTTGTTTAACTCCGTTAAGGCATCCGTTCGCGCTGTTCACTTGAAAGTTTCCCGTGCTTTACATGTTGTTGAACAGAAATTTAGTATGCATCATAAAAAAACCTTTTGCAAAATGATTATTCCAAACCATCCGGTAATTTAAAGTCGCGTTCTAGGTTTCAATTTCTCTTAGCATCATCAATCGATCAATATAGTAGGACGAGGCCTTGGTGTCTTTGTATACTGGAACAATAAAAAAACGGTATGTATATTCAGAATGATATAATTACCTTTTCTCTTAAGATGTCTGTTCTAAAATGCGTAGTCTCTCTCTGCATTAGTCAGCAGCGCCTTCACTGACCTGCCACCGTCAAACTTCCGAATCCTGCGACAAGTCATTCTCGATCAGAGTGTTTTGCAGACATGTTTACCCCATCCTCACTTTCACGTGTCTCTTCAGAGCTTCCACTTCGTATCTGACGCTTTAATAAAGCTGTAGTTCTTAAACTCGTCGCTTAACAATGTCAGGCGTATATTGGTTTACAAACCATGTCTTTTTCTTTTAATGTCTTCTTCAGGAAGCGGTTTTGTCACTATTGACTCTAGTGTTTTTTTAACTTTGAGGAAAAGCGACGAGTAATTACCATTCAGTTAGTAACCAAACCAGTGTATCGCCGATACTAAAAAAGTCGGTAAATCGAACTAAAATATTAATACTTTTTTAGAACTTTGAATCAATGGTGGTTATGATCTAAAATTTTGACAAGAAACATTGATACGGAATTACTTGTGCAAATAATCAGAACTGAAAACCGGTCCAACAAGCCCTATACTTTTCAACTGATTGAATTTTAATTAACGAACAACCGAATATCTGTGTCTTCTGTTTTGTTAAGAAAATTTTCTGAGCGGTTATATTTTGTAAGCAACAGATCGAGTTGCGTTTAAAGAATTGAAACATCATAAGGTGATTATTACTATAGTACCTTAAAAGAGTTTTTTGTGGCCCCAAGTTAATTATTGTCACTTTGCTATAATAATAACTGTTCGATTTGTCTACCCAGCAATAGTAAACTCCTTTGAATAATTGTGTCTAGTATCAACAAATATCCTTATGCAAATTAGATCTTTGACTTCCGGTCTTGCGGTTTAACATCCCGAGTTTTCGTTTTGAATATTAGTATCACAGCCGTTATATTCTAATTCATCCTTTATCATTACATTGTTGCTAACGTTTCGGCCGTCTTGATTCTCGTTACGATGAGTAACTCACTCATACGACGTTATCTATTCAATCTATTCGACATACTTATATTGTCACATCAATACTTTTAGAACAATCACTTCTATTATTTTACGCACAATTCAAAAGGCGGAGTGGCGAAGGAGTTTAATATACCAAATTTTATAATATTATTTACGCTCATATCGAAGATTTTATATCGTAACGAACGTTGTGTGACTAGAAGGATCCAGGGGTACAATATGATACGTTCGTATTGTTTCGTCTGTTAGTTACACGTGGTAGTTTTTATTTGTTTGTTATTGCATTGGCGGCAAACACGATCGCATACCAACTACTAAAAATGATGTAATGATTAAAAAATTTTGACATTTGATAATCAAGCAAGAAATTTTTTCCGTAAGAAACAAATTTATTTTATTATTTAGATCATCTGTTATTGGTGCTGTATTGCACTTACTAAAATTGTTATCTAAATTTGATCGATTGCTCAGCATGCATCGCCATCGTAGTACAGCAATGCTTATATATAGACGTTCGGCGCTTGGTAATTAGCCCCCTCTTTAATAAAATTATATGCGTATTACAAAAAATCTTCTCCGCTTTCTTTTCTTATCCTTCTTCCAAAGCAAAACAAAAGAAAAGAGTAAAAAGAAAAAGAGGGGAAAAAACCAATAAGCATTATTTGCTAAATTCACCATGAAATATTGGTCTCGGCAGGTACATAATTCGGGAACTACATATTCAATTTTTTATTCAGCATAAACTGATTGCGTGAATGCGGTATATTAGGAGAATGTCACTCTTATTGGAACTCTTTACAATACGCGATTTGACAATTTTTAATTACCCGGAAGGTAATATATGACATGAAGGTTTAATTATCTGTTTTGTTCTAAAATTGTTTAAATCGCTCATTACACTTCTGTGATGCTTTTGTATAGATCAGGCACAATGCACTACGCCCTGGAAGTATGTAATTTTATTTATAATGCTTGTTGTTATTGCTGCTGTCAAATGATATAGGTATATCAGTGCTACAAACATCTGGGCATATACTTGACTTTATGCCCTATGGATAAGGACAATATACTTATCATTTTGACTTTGATCACGTATATGACTAATAATCTTATGTAATTCATTTTCATAATAGTGGGAAGAGTCATTCACCCCTTCTGAGCGTAATATGGTGGTGCGATGTTGCATCGTATCCATCGAGAAGGGTGTTGAATGACTATAAAATTCCTGGTCGTACTTCCCGATCGAGGAACGAACACGGATAATTCTTTTTTGTGCTTCTGACTTTTTATGTTTGATATAGTTATCAAAATTTTGTAAACAATAACTGTTATGATAATCAGTAATGGTTAATATCGTGTATTTTATCTAAGCTCTGCTAAATTAACACAATAAAACAAAATAAAATAAAACAAATAAAGTATAAAACGTATGCTCTTTTTGTGAATGCTCGTAAACTGTGACTATATGGCCAAGGGTAGTGAAAATATTTCTACCGCATGTCCTTGATTCAGCTGTTAAATGGTCGACTTAGACATTAAATAGTCGGTTAAAAGAACAACCGGAATTGTTCAACTCATACAAACAATTATAAGAATCTAACACGGACTTTAACGGAAACCTTATTGTTAGGATAATGTTACATATCCACCATATTGATATCCGAGACACATTAGTTCACACTTTCAACGGGCGACCAGGGAATGGATTAACGTAACAGCCATCGAGCAGAGGTGCTGTAAAGTAAAAAATGTTAGACATACAACGTTAATTTCAACAAATAGTAGACTTATGTTAACGTGTTTACAAATGATACTTTCAAATACCAGGAACTGTAAATAACATAAAAGCGTGAACACAACATGTACTAACAAAGCTACTCCGGCTGACATAATTTATCGTGATCATCATTCTTTGACAATAGGCTGGAATAACGAATTTGTAATGTCTTCTTGACAAGCTTAAAAACCCCATAGTTAATATTTTGCCAATTGGCGAGTTACTCTCTCTTAGAATCTATTGTAAAATCAAGAGACCAGCCATTTAAACGACGTGTAATAAAGTTTTATTGATATAACAACCGCGTACAAGATGGCATTCTCCTTAATTACAGACCGTTTAACGCATGCATCTCCTGAGTATTAGGGGGCTTATTATTATGTGCAGATATAAGAATTCGACATTTGTGTCCCTATGTTTTCGTATCCACAAGTAATTTATATTTACCAATAAACAAATTTTGGTCGAGACGATAAAAAAGTCAAGCCATCTTTTTGTAAATCGAACCTTTGCGTAAGCGGACATCATTCGAAGATGTTATCTTGTAATAAAGTTGTGTCTTCATGACACAAAATCTTACTCCGGGTAATAGATAATCGGAATTTTACCACGTTGCACGAGCTCAAACATTATTTCTTCATTGGATTGCTCAACTGGCCCTTTCCTCCATAAATAGAAAGATTATGAGCTGTACGACATATCAGGTGTTGTTCTGGACCATCAACTCCGGTATTATCTCATTGGTCAGCCTTGATCGCCCCTTATTTACATCATGATTGTAAGATAACAGGCCACATCCAGAACGTGTGTATTTCACTCGTAGGTGCAATCAACAAAGAACGCAAATCACCAGAATGTATGTACAACTTACTACTATTCACAATTGCGGAAAGAAATCCAAAAACCGTGAAATTAATCGGAGTTGATCTTCCCGACGTATTGCCGTACGTGAAGATAGAATCTTCAGAACGACTGCTTGCTTTTCTCCACATATTATCTCACAAACATGGTTTCTGTTTGTTATCGAGATCGATTAAGATGCGTCTTCAGGAAATGCCTATGTGACCTTTATAAGCTCTATTTCAATAATTGTTTAGAAATTGGTTAGTTCTGTAGAAAGATCATTAATTCATACAGTGTGTTACAAAAGTCTTTAGACAAGCAGGACTAAATTAAGTCTGCAACAGTCTCTTCCGATACTGTGTAAACATGGCTGACCAATTCATGTTGATATCATAAGTGACACGTTGTTGGAGCTAATAAGATGCTCGGTAGAAGTGGCATCTCTAACAAATTATGATTCTAACAACTTAGCTATTAAGGACTGCCCACTAACAGTCCTCATATAAATTTTATTGAAAACTTATGTGTCATTGTGAAGGAAGAATAGGGAAACAACAACCAAGAAATATTAATATTGCGGAATTCGAACAGTTTATGATACATTAAATCCCGTAATTAAGAACATGGCCGGCTTATACTTAATAAATAAAATGCCTAGCTTTTAGCTTCTTTAAAGAGTATCTTAATTGTCTGATATAAAGTCATGGGTTAAATATTTGTGTCCAAAGACTTTTGTAACACATCGTATTTTTGACCCTATTTGTCTGCGGAGCAGGAAGAATTTCGTATATTCCTATGCAACATCGTGTGCATATCGACGTTATGATTTATTCTGTTTCTTTAAAAGCGCCATACAGGACTAATTAAAAAAACTCTCACAATAGATGGGATTCTTAAAAATACTATTGTTGCACAAATATTAATGGAATTCTTTTTTGCTAATTAGTTGTTCCGACAGTTATATAGAAGCTGCATATGGTTAGGAGTTTGAGCCCATTCATCCTGTAAGGCAATTTCTAACTCTAATTCTCTTGGATGGGATATCGAATACGACGTTCCAATTCGGACCACAAATGAAATGTTCAAGTCAGGCGATTGACTTGGCGAATCGGATAAAGTTTTGATCTTTTTCGCCGCAATCCACTCAACAACAATAAATTGGTAGCTCACGCAATAAATGTTTTCCCAAGTATTTTTATGTAGGATAATCTAACCATTTTGCCTTCTATTTTAACAAGTAGCCCCAATTCTTTACCTGAAAAGTATTTCCATACCACCACCACCACCATGTTTTACCGAAAAAATAATGTTTTCAATATTAACGCGTATTCCAGAGTTTTCCAAATACGCCCCGGTTCATCTGTTTTAATAATAGTAAATCGACTTTCATCGCTCCAAATAACGGTTGCCTATTTTCTTACTGACCATTTTTTTCTCTCAAAGCACCAATTGAGTCGATTTCTCTTTGCTGCGACGAGAGAAGAGGTTATGCTGCTGGAACGCAAGGGCTAAATTCAATCTTATGCCAATACTTTATGAAGGCGCGGTCAGAAAGTTGAATGCCAGTTATCAGTTATCAGTTATCGTAAATACATGTAAATAAGCGTTTCTTGGAAGCTGTCATCTTATAAACTATGTTATCGGTGATTACGCATCGTAAACTTAAACGTGTTAAATCAAAAATTTATTTCCCAAGTTGCTTCTGCTTGCTTCGGCTTTATTTATACCAGAGTTTGCGTAATTTTAAGACCACATATCTTAAACAGTTTCCTTAATTATATTTTTTTTTTTTGGGGGGGGGGGGGACGCTAATATTGACCTTTGAAATTTCAATAAATATGAAGTACCGGTTCACAATTGTTTAGAAAGTCATTGATAAGTATATAATTGGTTGCAAAATATCTACATATTTGTGTGTGAGTTTCGGGATGGTCCGTGTGCAATAATTGGGCGTGTACATCATAGACAGTGGCAATTAGGTGAAGAGGTATTGGTTATCAGATTATTTTCGTACAATTTAGTTTTTTCCCTAGCACAGAATAGTTGAATAGCAAGCCAACCAGAAATGATCGATTAACACCAGAATTTATCTAATAAAGTATTGTTAGTAATCCGAAGGCAATTAGATTCAAAACCCTTTGTTTGTTTGTTCAAATTAAAAATTGACATTTACCATAAGTTATTGTTCTCATAACGATTGTTAGCTGCGCTTATGACCTTTTGTTCAAACTTCCCAGTTTTAGAGATCGAGACATCCGCTCCGAAAATGTCAAATACTACATACATAAATATAATATGAATATGTATACAGCAATTCTATATCTCCGCTGTTACGTGCTTCGATAATCTTCTGTTATAGTGATTTCCCAAAGCATTTATATTACTAATACTATACGCATAGTATGCATGCGATAAGGTTTATCATTCCCAGTGTTACTCAAATTGCTGTTGCATATATTTAAGTTTTTACAAATATTCCTAGTTACCTAGCAGAGCGCCTACGAACATCCGGCTTTATAAGTATACCACGTTAAAATGTCAATTCAAGATGATATGTGTTAGTAACATGTAACATTCGTAAGTGCAATCACGAGAGTGATAAAAACATTCTAGTCATGTTTTGTGTCAACTTAAAATTTATTAGTAACGCATTGCGTAAACTGATTGTGCCCAAAACATGTCTAAACAGTGTCTTGGTCTATTTGGGGGGGCACTGTATTCAGTGGTCTACGGTATGATTTTGCTCACGAAGAGAACGTCCGTATCAGAGCAAACATATTATTGTCGTCGTACCGTGTTATTGTATAATTTTATTTTATAATTATTGCATACAAACGTACATAAAAAACTTATTAATAATGGTTGGGTTAAGACACAACGGGAACGGCTTATTATCCAAATTCATATAATTTTCATATAGCTTATCGATGTATCGTAAAATAACCCAAGGATTATCAACTCAAAAGTTACAATCGTTAGGTTGGTTGAGATTAATTTTGTTTGCAATAAATTTTGCATAATCTCTCAGTTCCTCTGCAGTCTAAAAATTTGTAGATGTATTAATTATTGTTCTAATAACGCAAAGTCGCTTGTCAATAACTTACCATTTGTGCAAGTTTTTGTTTGTCGATACTGTAATTTACCACAGTTTTGCACTCATACTCAAAGTCTACAATATCGACGGACCTATCCAAATTAACAAAAGGCTGTTCTTCTTTGTCGTCTCTTGCCATTCTTTGTTTGTCCAAATGCTCGACTACCATGACAGGGCTATGTCCTGTAAAATCTAACTCTCTAGGAACAGTTCTACGTTTTCGGCCGCGCGGCAATCTTGAAAAAGACTTTAAATATTGTTGTTGAGTGTTTTGAAAGTGTTGGACATAAAATGACGGCAAGTAATTCTTACCATAGTTGTTAGCTCTTTCTTGTTAATATTATTCTTTGAAAAAAATATTGCGTAGTTAGAGAACTTATTAGTCGACTGACATAAAACGCTTTTAAAGTTTACCAGAACAGATAAGTAAATCTTACCATAGCCGCTAATTCTTTTTGATTAACGCAGTCTTCGACGTGAATTAACTCTTTTGGCAGACTTTCCAAAATGTCAATAGAATTTTCCAAACTGTCTGTTATCGGCAGTATTTTTTTGCACTTCGAACAGTCTTTTTTCGCCAATTTTTTGTTCTGGTTGACTTTTTATCAACAACAACCATGACTGCGTTCTTCCCCGTAAAATCCAATTTTGCAGGAATCTTTGATTTAACACGCTTAGGTTTACGGTGCGTAATCACCGATGACATGGTTGAAGGAAACGGTGGTTGTCCAAGATACGTTTGCGCACTTGTATTTATATTTGTTCTCTCATGTTACACGATGACAAATGTCTCATCTCAATGGGTTTCGACTTTATGCACTTTATTGGTGCAAGAAATTATTCACAGTCTCGAAACGAGTCATAACAATCACATTAAATAATCATAGTCTATGGTTCCTTTAACAGATGGTCGAAACATTTGGTCGAACAGAAACAGTTACTAAGACAATTTGATAAACAATATGCAAAACTATGACTTCTCATAGATATAAACAAATAATAAAATTAGATAGTTAATACATTGATTAGACTTTTTCTTTAAATCAGAATGTTCTAATCCCTGATGCTTTTAGGTCCAATATTATTGTCATTATGCGATGCAGATGGTCTTTTCGTTAAGACGTTTTGAGACGGTTATACGGTTGTTTTTATATATACTTCGGTGACTTGGTCTTGTAAAATAGTCATAATCAAAATTATCATTTGCTTGGATTTATAACAAATTCTTACGGCTAATGAGCCGGTTAATATTTACGTTTCATCACAGACCTTTATTTATGAGCTTGGCAGAGCCCACCCCGGTCGAGAGAAAAGAAATTAATATACTTTTACTTCCTATGCTTAATAATTTCGGAAAGCTGTATTTTTAGTTTAACTAAATATTATGTGTTTTAAAGCAACTATTGGCTTGTATGGTCAACAGGCCAAATACAAACAAGCGACTAACGCAAACATACAGACCGTTAAGAAACAAAATGAACATCAATAACGGCGAAGGCAGTTAACTATTCTGTTACTGACATCGACACCTTGCATATTTGGTCGGATATGCCTCTTTTACTTATAAATAGCACTGCGCTTCATTAACTCTTGAACTAATTGTAAACCTAATCTTGTCCTGAAACAAGAACCAATAACTGTCACGCAATGTACATGAGGTCTCCAGAGTTTATAAATATTCGCAGTATTCAATTAATTAACACTTTTGCTGAAGTTTTTTTTAACAGACTTCTAAATGTTAAAAAAAGACGTACAGTGAGCCGACGCAAAGTTACAGACCGCCTTAAGTTTCTATAAAAGGCTTATATTAAAATCTCTATTGTCATATTTTGTATCACACAAACATTCACGTAAACATTCCATTTAGAACTAAACAGTGGAAATGCAGAAATAACAGCAATATTGTAAACAAATACTTTTTAACATAAACAACAAATGGATTATTAAGTTAATAGAGCTCTGTCAGATTATGTAATCGATGCTATAAAGTTAAAAATTGACGTAATTTTCTCAGTCAATTATTTCTAATATATTTACTATTACACTTTTGTAAGACGTAACCGGGTTATTATTTGGATATTACTTTAAAATTCTGACCCAAGATTTAATTATTAGCAATAAACAAATTATTTGTTTCGATTGAAACGTTGCTTTGAATGTCACCCGATTTCAACAAATCGTCTAAACTAGCTAACTAAATATATCAACTGTATACAGGCCAGACGCTGTTCAATAATATTGTATACATGGCTCAAATATTTGTTCAAGTACATACGTTCCATCTTATGTTTACACGTATTGTATATTCATTGTTCCAGATATCCATTGTGCATGTCTAAATCGGAAACACAAGGCGTAAATACAACAATATTGATAGAACCATCGCTATATCTAAGTTTATCCCGAGTGTCTATTTTTTATTAAACACCACAAACTTTATTCAACAAAGGGTCTTAAGTTTTATTGGCCTTTGTATTTAGGAGCGCAAATGATATGTAAAGCATCTTTCGAGTTCTAACTTTTTAAATACCAGAGCAAACCAATAAATAACCTCGGCCCGTGTTTTATGTAGGTATTTGCGTGTATTTTCGCAACCAACCATCCCGTTAAATAATTCGTATAACGATAATATTTTTAAAAGATCAATATATTGTGAGGTTTTCTTTTAATTATTCCTGTATTAGGACAACGGGCAACTGTGGCGTTTTCAAGGAAACAAAATAATTTATGCACGGATCTGCAATAAATACGCCATATTACAAAACTTTTTGAAAGTTCGATTATATCCAATAGTACATAATAATAACGTTCTACAGAATTAACTAATATCTTAATTAATATTAATAAGATAAAAAGACTTATAAAAGTCAAATCGGCATTTTGTCGGGATAAGCAAACCATTACAAATAAGTATTCACATTTCTCATTGAATTCTGATAACAAACTAAAACTACGTTTGTGAAATAATATGAATTTTACTATTTTTATTACTACCGAATTTTACTATCATTTTCTGTCTTCCCCTTGTCTGTTTAAATTGCGACTGGCTTTTGAGAAGACGTTTTTATAAGAAAAAGTATAGTTTTTTTATTCGTATACATCGCCCGATATATGTTATACGCCGTTTGAGTTAATCAAGTAGACTTGGCACGAACTCAATAACAATACCTCTTCCTATTGGTTAAACTTTTTTTTGCCCACATGCTCCCAACGTATAATAAACATTTTGCATAACTCTTTGTTTTGTTTCCTAATTAAGAAAAGCCTATAATCATTTACATTCAGTTTATGTTATTGCTGAGCAAGTGGGCAAAACCAAATCCAATAAGGACTCCTAATTTTCGAACGGCGAAATGCCTTTCTCTTCTTTGTTTCGCAATTGTGTGACTAATGCATTTGCTTCTATGATTAAATTGTCTATAAGAATATGCTTTGTTAAGTAAAAAAGAATCATGCTTATGCGTAATTAGTACGACAACGCTTGCGTAGATGTAGCACAAAAATCTTTTCCGACATAAAAAGTTTTGCGCGTATACATTTGACTTTTATAACTCCCAAAGCTATTTCGTTTCTTCAAAGCATTTTCTGTGTTTATTTAATGAGGCGCAGAACTACGCTCGTTTGCTTCAGTTTTTATGCATTTCTGTTGTTTTCCGTTAGCTCATGGTTCATTTGTCTGCCAGTTGTCTCACTTAGGTTTACATTACAAGAGCAAATTTCTTCTTCTTTGCATGCGCATTTGACATCAATTCCCTATTTTTGTTAGACCGCTGCAATTTCAAGTTAAAGGGCTACATGCCGAATCCCCACGTACAGGCTACATGTCTGTACAAAACTGCAGTCGACTGGTCCGTGCTATGGTGAAAAATGCTGCTGTATAATGGCGTTGTGGCACAGGGCGGTGATATAATGTATGACCCCCTGTATTACTTCGAGTCATTCCTTTCATCGGTTAAAGGTATAAGCCGTATCGTTAAATAAAACTATTACTCTATAGTTAGTCTTCATAACATAATAAAGTTCGATTAATTTAATTTACCCAACTACCAGTTGATTATCTTATCATAAGACTTTTCATAGCAATCGAGTCCAGGTAATGGATATTTGTTGCTCGAGTATAAATGTCAATGGAAGCATAGCAAAAAAGACTTAGAACCCTGGAACGTTCTAGCGTGATGTGGATTACGTTATTTAGAAAATTAAAAACCAAACCAATCCAACAATAAACTTTAATATAAAATTAAATGTAATATAAAATTTTCTTCGGATACAACCACATTGAATCAATAGACGTTGTATTTCGCATAATCAAAACGCTTACAACAAGATTATTTCTTTCACAACCATACATCAAACAGTTTTAGAGAAGACACTTATATTATAGAGTGCTTAATAGAGTAGTCAGTGATACCTAAAAATTGCTGATTGCAACTGCAGCATGAGTAGAGCGTGGTCGCCAAAGGTATAATTTTTAACAAAATAAGCTGTATTCGACTACACTGGTATGGCTCATATCTAATCTCTTATCTGTACACAGGAAGTTAATATTCTTGTTAGTTTTGATAACGGAGAATGTGGGAGAAGGATGAAAGCATTCTATTTGAGTCATAAAACCGCAAAACAATGTGCTGATAAATTGAAAGACATTCGGGGATGTATGTACATTCATTTAAGCAGCATCGTTTTTTGGTCTTAATTAGGAGTATAAGTTGCTTGTTTTAACACACGTGCTGTTCGGCTTGTAACTTTCTAACATGACTCGTATACGTTATATATTCCGCCAGATGTCGATAGACCATTCACTCCTTTTGAGTGTGATATGATTCGACAGTTGTATCGGAAACATGGGCCTCGATGGAGAAGAATGTCCGCAATCCTCCACCGCTCTCCTCAAATGATAATGGAGTGTTGGTTCGCTATGGACGAAGAGGCTAAAAGAATACGCAAAAAAATGGCTGTCCAAAGGCTTCTTTCTTAAATTTATCAGCTCCTTTTCATTGATATAAGTAAAATAAGCAATATGAACAAGCCATAACGTAAGGAAAACAATATGATTTAAAAGAAATATAGAGTTCAATGGGGAGATCGAACAATCGTCTCACCAACAAATATTCACCAACATTATTTCGAAGTTATAATTTTTGGTTATGATTGTCGGTGGGAAAATTATCATTAGAATCGGCGGTCGATTATGTACACAACTTACCACAAGATATACATAGCTTACACTACAACAATATATTGGCTTTTCCTTTCACCTTTCCAGGGAACATATGAATGACAGTTTGTTTATAAGAAAACGACTGCTATTTCCACACCTTTGTTTATGGGATTTGCTACTCTCACGACAAATAAACATGTACCATCAGAAAAAGAGAAGATATTATTAATAAAGTTATATGTAAAGCATATTTAATTAATATTACAACTAGAAATTTTGCCGGCTCTAACGGACTGACGCGTGCAGTATCCGTTTGTAATATTAATATTACGAATTTTTATTGTTGGATGATTAGAAACACATAATGAAAAGTCGGTTTCTTTTTCGAACTATGTAAGTCACAATATTATTTGAACTAATTGATTGTATTTTCGAAAGAAAGTAACGATATATTTAGTCGCATCATCGTTTTAATTCTACAAGTAGTATTGAGTTTACATATGTATAACATCGATATCCTTACAATAAAATATTAATATCTGTTTTAAATTTCGCATCTTTTTTTTTTAAAAAAAAGTACAACCGATTAGCTTCAAACTGATATGCAATAGATGGGTTCCACTTTACGTAAACGCTTTGTCTCCTACCCCCTCGAGAATTTGCTGATGGATTGAGGTCAAAATTGTTACTCGGCCATTCAGTAACTTCAGAAACGTTCTCCTGAAGGAATGAGTTTTGCAAGCTTATCAGAGAATTATTTAGGAATGATGTTTGACTTTTTATATTATTTACTAATCAGTCAATACTTTTGTCCAGTGGGTGTACGAGAAATATGTAACGTTAAATCATTATCTAGCAGACCTTGCAACAGTAGTCGTGCATTATTTATTCCGATATTCGGGTATTTATCCGCCACTTTTATCGTAATCCGCATAACGTTGAATAATCTGGAAGAGCGGCAGACGACAGAATAAGCGGGCGGAAAATACTCGATTAAAAACAACTAATTAATTCGGTGGCATGACCCTTGTGGGCTATTATGAAAACAGCGTGTTAACCACTTATTAGAAAGGAAAAAACGATTAGTGTTGAAAGTTGACATGGTTTTATTAGAGACTAGGAGGTCACAAATTGACATCATATTAATAGTAATATCTATACTATGTATTTGTGAAACCATAATCCGAATAAATTAAGCTCATGAAATTGTGGTCAGAAAGCCGATTCTCGGTTTATTATGAAGATCACTGTACCTTCAGTGCAAGAGTTCTCTCAATCGCTGAAATATATTCTTGATCACGATCTTCATTCCATCTACTGAAGCTGGTTCAGGTTGGCGTTCGACACATTCTTTGCACAGAAATCCGGTATCCAATCTGGTCTAGTACTAGCCTTTGGCGTTTACGTTAAGAGACCAAACGCGTAAATATCGGATTCTGGAGAACATAGAAATTTAATTTAAAAAGATATAATAATAATCAATTATACGATATAAAGAATGTTAATATACCTACCTGCGAATATAAATATGCTTCTTTGGTTCCTTTTCAGAACCTGCATTTGAAAATCCACTATAAGTCGGGATGTTTGTGCAAGTAGGTAGTCGAGTTACCGAGATCAGTATAATCCATGACCAGAACGTGCTTTCCACCCTTCAAACATGATATACCCACAACATTTATCCCGGCTTCTGGAATTCTGAAACTATCGCCGCACTTACTGTCATTTGTAGAAGAAATAATGAGAATTGTTTCATTAAACTGGAATGCTGAGATGAAAATTACCTCGTGCAAAAAATCCCGTTTACTATCCTTGATATCAAGAAGTTTACTGCGACTTTAAGAGGCTCCCTTCGCACAACACATTCACTACTACCATCAAAATCTACGCCTAAATAATTTCCCATTTATCCAGACACCAGTATACCATTTCGAATCCTTGACGAAATCAGTAAGATCATTTTGTGAAATTCATCGGAAACAAATATAGTCGTGTCAGTCCGAGTTTTTCTGTGTACTTCGTCATGCTTGTCGTCTCCAGCTGTCCAACCTTCCATTAACTGCTTTCGATCAAACTGGTTATACCAAAGTCTTTATTAATCAGCAGGTAGAACATAAGCCATGTGACACGAACGCGTACTCACCAGTGGATTCAATCCCATAAGGCTCGTGTTCTATATCCATTCACACACTTCTTCCTGCAGCTATTTATCGACAAATGGAAAAAATCAACATCTTAATAAAAAAACACTAACTGTGTTAATATCGGTGCTTAGTTACCTTGCACAAAAGCCATCTTCCAATTGGTCACTCTTAACCAATCCCCCGATTTTCACCAAATTCGCATTACAAAATTCTTTAAACGTTCTACCAAGCCAAATGACATGACCAATTCTCAACACTCAAAAACCACAAGTGTCGCAGACACTGTTCCGCTTCGTTGATTTCAGATTGTCGCAATACCACAGATGGTATTACTATATTCCAGTCCAAGAAAGCGTGGATCCTAAAGTCATTAACATCTTTCTGCTACCCTCGGACGATGGTGTCGATTTCTTCATTGCCACTAGTTCAACTGAAAACATTAACCGAATTATTTGCACCATAACCACCAGCGCTCGGTACGATAGAAAATGGCATCACAGCTTAAACAGATCAGAAACTACTAGCGTATACTCTAATCTGAATCTGACTTGGAAACGCTCCAAGGTTTCAATGTCGGTTGCCGGTTTTGTGATTTCATTTGAACACTCCTTTCGCTTGTTTTGATAACAGCAGCACATCTTGAAGCCAATTAATATAGGTCTAACAGAGCGCATAATCGTTTCAAAAAAGTCGCTCCGCTTTCGGATAATTTTTACTATTACACGACAAGTAACCCAATTATGGTAACCCTCTCTATTATCGATAGTAAATTTGTATCGCTCATCAACAAAATCGGCTGTAAAAATAATCCATCGAGGCTAATCGTATCCATGCACTTTTTGTAACATCCTTTTTCTTGTGATTTACGTATGACCTTATCGCAGTCGGCATCTCCGCTTGTTCAACCGTTTCCAGTCACATGTTTTGCACCTTGCATTGTCATCTGGGTAGAAAACCTCGCAGGTACGGCGAGTTATAAGACTAATTCTCCCATTGCATCAAGTTGTAATAGGCCAAAATTCTTATTTTGTGGCCTGAGGTTTCCGCCCACTTTGCGCAAGCCTATGATCGTCATTCATTTGGAAGCGTTCACTCTCATCAAGGAAAACATTTACGAACAACTTCCGCACGTCCCTAAACTGTAATCAGAGTTCGAAAACAAGAATAATAAACGAATATAAATTAAACGTATTATAAGAAACAAAGGAAAGATGTAGAGTACGATTGATATATATTACTTTTTGCAAGATGATCCTACTTGCTTCATTCTGATCGGTCGCGATTGACGCTTATGTTTTCCGTGTTTTGCAATTTTTATCAATTCGAATTTGAAATCAGCTGTATAGAGCTTGCCAAACACGTCAGTACTAATCCCGACAAGATTCTCAAGACGTGCGGACGATATCCATTGAAGGCTTGGATAGTAATACGCTGAATTATCCTTTCTCCGATAATTTTGTCGTAGTAAGCATTACCACTGATCCAGCTGTTGTACAATTCATTGCGTTCACATCACACCACTCTGCCGTGTCAGGAAGAGTCTGGACACATTTGCGTAGAAATCATTTGCTACATGCCAAAGTTCCGTAGATTCGATGAGTGTCATACCGTAGGCAAAGAATTTCGTGCCGGCTTTCAACTACAATCAGTCCGAAATTGGCGTATTTAAGTGACCCCATTTGAGAAAACATATTACTATCGATCTGGATTATAATAAAACATGTATATCTACCAAAGAAATGAAGAAGTGCTAGCCAGGACAGGACTTTGATCGGTTTCCAGTACAGAAAATGTTGCGATTCTCGCCTTGAAAATCCCACCCGTCAAACTCTTCTTCCGTTCGATCCGCCACGTAAGACGGTCCCAAATTCACGAATGAGTGAGAATCTACGCCTTCTTGGATAATGGTAGCAGTATTCAGCGTTTCCGGTAGTCCGATCCTGATTCACATTACACTTGCCCCATTATGAACCACGCGCAAGACGCGAGGAGTACAACTCGCCACAGGGTTTGTAGACTTTTCGGCCAGTGTGATGCTCCCACGAATTTAATGCGTTTTTCACAGTCATTACTACCCATACAAAAACGATCTAGTTCAAATCTGCATCACCTCACTAGTGAATCATCGTAGAACGTTCAGTAAATATGTTACTTTAGCTAATTAAATATCATGCCATACTCATGAAACTCCTCACCTATGTTTCTTCCCAAATTCATGACGCCTCCCGCTCGGTTCAGGAATGTACACGTCAAATTGGCCGTCCAAAAACTAGCCTTATAAACCATATAAGAATCGCCCGATTCGTTGTGTGTTTCATTCATGATTTTGTCATTTCGGGTAGTTGTAGTAACCGCAAGAGTAACAATTATATTCTCGAAGCGACCACGTCAGTACATTCATGCGTTTTGGAAACTTTATATATGGTGGGCAGTTTTAATGTAACTTCTAGTACTAGTACAGGTTCCCGCGCTTTTGGTAATTACGTACATCACGTGATATAACCCGTTATGTAGGCCAATATAAATAATTATCTCGCAGGAAGATTGAGGATAGTCGAAGAATAGTAATTTTTATTGGTGAGACATGATGAGCCGCTAATTTTTTCTTTTTGCTTTGATATTCCGTAAGCTTTTCCTTGCTGAGATCTGTTCTTCGTAATGCTGATTCTCCGATGTTGTGAGTTTAAAATAAATATGGCTTCAGGGTTTGTGAGCTGATATTTTCTAATTATTATAAAAATATCTATAGAGTGTGTATAGAAAGTGACCCACCTGGTCAAAGACTACGAGGAAACCCAACTCGTAGTCTTTGACCAGGTGGGTCACTTTCTATACACGGAGTATTAATCAACACTTTACAATGCTAAAGTGAGTATTAGTATTAGTGGCAAGCGCTTAAATAAATATGAGAGTCTACTGTATATGTATACAAAAGCGAAAATTAAAAAATGTTACCGAGACATGAGTGTACGTCAAACCCTCTGATAATGACGGCAAGCATATCCACGATATGTTTTTGACGAACATGTCCGTTTCAGTTTGCAAATACTCGAAAAGTTGAGGGAATATAAATCGCCCTACGTCATGACTGCAAGATTTAAAGATAAATCTAGCTCCTAATTGAGTTTTTCCAGCGCGACTATGACAATCTTATCCCTCCTTTTTGAAGACAGTGGACCTGACAGCACTTTGTGCGTTTAAGTCATCACATTCATAATATTTAATTGCTTCCCACTATAGCCACTAGTCCCGTTATTTTTCTTTACCTTTATCAATATAAATAACAAATATTAAAAGCACTTCATGGAATGTGTGGCAAACTTTCGTTTCTGAAATGCTTTGGGTCAGGCTAATTTGTCATTATCGATATATTATTGGACTTTATCGAGCAGCACGGGACGTGCTAAGAACAAGACTGGCCAGCAATAATTGAACAGTAGTGATTCTCACCTATTATACAAAGCGGTGGGTTTCGGTTACCGCTCAATTAATCTTGCTGTGGTCGCTGGAATCGGGATTCTGAACTCGACAATATGCTTTGCATATTAGTTTATGTGAACCACCACCAGGAGTGAACATTAATTTGTTTTCGTTTGGTTATGTGTCTGGAGTAGCAATAGTAATAGGGACGTTTTTTTCGTGTGATTAGTAATAATCCTCACAAGTTTAGCCGGGACCATAAAAAGTCTAGCCATTTTTTGCGAATCGAATCTCCGTTCTTTTGAACTTATTGTTATCTTACTATTTCTGGCACGTCTTAATAAGGTTTGTGTACTGACTTATTCCTGGTAATCACGGTAACACCAATTTAGTCATTGTCATATTTACTTATATAGGGGTAGGCTAAAGCGGAGTAGTTTATGCCACACAGAAGGTGCCACAAATTGACCAAGTGCCACAATCAGTATTGGAGCCACACGGCTGGATATCATGTGATAATAAAATCAAATCTTTTACTTTATTAATTCGCACATGCTACAATATTACTATTCAGACTCCTCCCTTAAAATTGGGTTCAATGATCTCTCCAAGTTTTCAATGAAACTATCTACCTGCTCTGCACTACCACTTTCCTCTACCCTCCAGTACATATCCCGCACTCTTTCCATCAGTTCATTAACAGTAAGTCTTCGGCTATCAGTTCTTCTCTGTTCCTCCGTTCGCGACACAAGTATGGTTATTTGCTCACGCCGTTCGTAAATTTCAAATCCACTTTCTTCGAACATATTCTGAAATGTTCTCCAAATGTCATCAGTCAACAACTTAGTGGAGCCATACATATGTTCATGGAAAATGTGTTTACATGGCAATAGATATTTGCTTATAAACAAACAATCACAGTCAAGTGAAGTCAGACCAGGGGCGTTCTTGCCATTTTCAATTCTGTTCATCACTGCACAAGCTTCTTTGATGAGTAGCTTCTGAATAGGGTAAGGAAATTTTTGTATTTCTCCAACAATCTCATTATCCACCCCATAAGCAGATATTTTCTTGGTGCGAAAGTTGAAAGCGGCATACTCTGATTCGGACCGTTTTTTGCAGTCTATTTCAATAATTTTGTGTACAGCACCTATAAAAGTATATATCTATTAATAAAATTTTTATTTTATATTTGCGGTTGGGTGTTACTGTTATTAACATATATACTGTACCAATCAGGCCATGCGTTGGTGAGGTCCGTTTTTTGAGCTCGCTGTGATAAGACTCCAATGGATTTGTCGAGGTCGTTTGCAGTAGAAGAGGAGAACATTGGCGTGCCCAAAGAGCCCATTGTTGTGTGTTTTTTTGGTAGTTTCTTTGAATGTAACTTTGAATATCAGGGATTGAACTTTGATTGATAGCCTCCGCAACCAAGCGTTCACATCCTATTTTTGTCGTTTTATGCATTGCCATAACCATTTTATCTCTTACTGTTTTTTCATAGATTCTCCTCATCCATGTTCGCATGGTATGGACGGTACAAAAAATAGTTTCACACTCCTGTTCACCAGCTTGCAAACCCGGAAAAGCTTTCTTGAACGCATTCGCTTCAATGTTGCTTTGATCCATAAGAACGTATCGAGGCATCCAATGTCGGCAGTTAGATCTAACGATTTTAATCGCCTCCGCAACCGTATCACCATCCTCCCGACTCACGAAAAAGTGTGCACCGACGTCCCAACATCCATAACTATCGCGGATATATAAAGTGAAAAGACGCCAATCATATTTGTTGGTTTTATGAGTGGAATCAACTAGCGTTAACCATCCATGATTCCTAAGTTTTGTGAGCTGTGCAGGATGCACGAAAACAAGGCCTTGAGTAGAGTGCGAGGATACATGAAAATGATTAACCTGATATCCTTGATTCTCTAAATGTGACTTCGCTTCGAAAATATCAGATTCTATATTATCACTACCAACAAGATTTGTTTCCATTGCTCCGCGAACTTTATGCTTAATATTTGTTACTTCTTTTCGCTTCAATTCTCGCACACTTGAACCGAGGCTGAGATTATCAGTGCCATATTCTTTTACGGCACTTACTATTGCAGGTGACGGATAGTTTTTCCTAGCTTCTTGTTCAACCAAATCTCGGACTACTTGTGGACGTTT
>CAJVPJ010000058.1:0-52288 GCA_910592205.1 Paraglomus occultum
TTGATAGCATGGCCCGATTGCATATACATGATAGCATTATCGTGATATACTGAGTATACATATTTGGTCGCATTAATTGATAGCATAACCAGATAGCGTATATATAGCATAGCTTGATAGCATTACATGATAGCATTAGCATTTACGTGATAGCGTATATATAACGAACTAGATACTGGCTATACGCCTCTACAAATGATGCACAATTGCAATCGGTTCGTCAAACTCGCGATAAGGCTAACTCGGTATTTAATAATTAACATATAACTTAATGACAGAAATCAGCCACGATCACCAAACTAGCATACAAACACCAGTCATTACGTCTTTCATGCGGGTCAGAACTAATAACGTTATCGAATTTGGGTTATAATAGAAAACGCAGAAGGGCATCCTGGTACGTCTTAACCTAAATCGGGGAGTATCTTATAATCGAAATCGATTAGAAACATTAAATCGGTATACAAATTTTTTTAGACTAAGTGGAAATAACAGGTTGGTATGTGTCGTGACGACAAAATCTTGACATTATCTATAAGTTCATCTTTTTGACCAATGTTTGTACATAGAAATTTGACCCTTCTCACGTGAATCATTCAAACACGTTTTTACAACACTTCTATACATATTTTCAATCCCCACATCCAATTGTAAAGATAACTTCGGCATACATTCTTGATGTATTGACTCCAGCAAGTCTAGGCCAAAAGGTTTCAACATATTAGCCGGGTATGAGTTCGGTATAAGAACAAGTATTGATGACAGTGATAAAATTTCATCTCAACATATAGCCCCTTAGTCTTAGCCAGTGATACAGCCTTGTCAATGTATGTTCTGAATCCAGCGGATATGTTAACATCGTTTATGTACATGTCAAATTCTGAACTTGATAATGGTATTTGTGAAGAGGCATCAGTTATTATGAGCTTTTCGTCCTCTGCAAGATCTTCTATGGAATATGGTGTTGGAGTTGTACATCCATCAACTTGTCCTTCAGAATCCGAATTGACTGAATTGGGGTAGAAGTCATCATTCGATTCCGAGTCTTGTTCATGCATCTCCTGATAATTAATTAAAAATCAATAGAGATGCACAAAGTTGTAAGATAAAGCAGTCACTAACCTTTATTAACCGTTTTGGGGGGCTTGTTTCAGCATTGTCCAAAAATCTCTTGGTAAGCCTGCTTACTGATACTGACTTATCCTAGATAGCATATCAAGAAATTGAAATTAAGTTGTGTGAACCCCAAAGTAAGATACGTTGCAACACTTTCAAAACAATGATGATATCAACACTATATTCCATCGACGTCAAAGGTTTATGCTACTCACCCCTTCATCGTCCGAATCAGAAAAGATAGTTTCACTCGAACTGTTATTATGATCAACAGGTGCAATATTTCTGAGTTCCCTTGTAGAAGCCTCTCCATACTAAGAATGCCATAAACAATATAGTTTGAAAATAAATCCTTCTGTAGCTGTAAAAGCCTGACCATAATCGAAAATTTACCCACCTCGCATTTGTCATTTTTTAACTCGTTGATGATTGTTCGATTTGTGCAATAGCCCTACATAATAAGGTTGCAAATTAGGCCATGGCAAAATTCATCCCCACGACTGTTTCAAAACCGACCCGTAAAGCTTTAACTGTGCAGGCAGATGTAACATCGACTTGGAAAGCTCTATCAAATTCACGTTCTTCTTGTTCCGCTCGAAGTTTGTCAATGAATTCTTTTACTTCGGCCGTAGAAAACGATTTCTCGAAATCAGATAGAATTTTACCCAGTCTGTTTGAGATATTTTTGTGATTGTCAGAATTATTTTCGTATTTACGTAAAGTTGAGTACATATCCTTTTTAAGAGTGTCAATGGAATCGGTATATAATTGACATTTGGATTAAGATGGAGATAATTGTCCAATTTCCGTATTTTATATTGTTGAGATATTCTGTTATAATAGACTTGAACATCTTGAAAGAAAAAAGAGTATTAGTTACTAACTAATATTAATAACCGTATATTTGCATATAAACTGATAAATCGACAAAGCATACCTCAACGGATACTGGAAACAGCATGCATGGGATCAGTCTCGAGTACTTCCCTGGAGGCTTGCTTCCAAACATCTGACAGAGGACGTAATGGCCATATGCCAGTAGGTATACACACATCCTGGATACTAGCATGCAGGGATCAGTATGCGCCTAAGTACTTCCCTGGAGACTAGCACCAAACATCCAACGCAGGACGTAATGGCCATACGCCAGTAGGGATGCGCGCGACTGATAGCATAACAATAAAATAAATCATATACTTGCCTTTGTGAAGACGTACAGTATATTGACAAGAATAGGTGAACGAATCTTTTTGCGCGTTCAATTCAAGTAATATTTCGCGTATAGCTGATCATCAATTATTGGTCATTCATCACTTGCAGTCACATGTCATGGTGCTACATCGCAAATTCTTGCATATGAAGAATTGAACTTAATATTTACGAATATACAGTCGACTCTCTCTAAATGCACTCTCTCTAAATGCACACTCTTCCTATTCTGCACGTGCAACCGATTTTGCAATTCCGAGGAAAATTCTTATATGAAAATACTCTCCCTAAATGCACGCACGTGATCTTTTGGTTTTAATAGTGTAGTGGTAGAATATCCGCCATCCCGCAAGTGTCCTCTATTCAACTCCCGGCTAGTACAGTATCTGCGCCATACGTTAGGTAATACTTTTAGCGAATCTTAATCAGGCCGTTAGCGCCTTCTAACATCAGGTCATATTTTAAATCGACTTTTGTCTATTCGTGTTATTTATAATATATTTAATTGAGCCGTTAAATATGACGTGATATCAATTTACGAATAACCTTACATGACATGATATCAATTAACGAATAAATTTATAGACATGATTTCAATTAACGAATACACGTAAATTTGACTACCACATTCTAATTATTTTATTTCATACTTTGCCTGAAATAATTATTTAAAGAGCATACATTCGCGTAGTCATCGCAGTGACAATCTTTTGTTAACTAATTACTATATTGACAAATTTCAGCTTTTCAATAAACGCTATACTTTTAACATGCCTCCAAAAAATAAGACTACTTTAACAGACATTCAAAAATATGAGCTTTGTCTGTATGCTCGTGATAATGATAAAACTCGAACAGAATATGTTAACTGGGTTGAAAATAAATGGGGAGTTAGAGTTAATGAATCTACAATAACGCGTATTCTTCAAGAGAAAGATTTGTTACTACATAATGAAATTACGACTCCAGATGCAAAACGACACAGATCAGTTACATATCCAGAACTTGAGCAGGCTCTTAAAGAGTTTGTTCTAATACGTCAACATCAAACTATATTGAGCGATGCTATTCTAATCGAGCGGGCTAAATTATTAGCAAATGGATTGGGAATTCCCAAAGACAGTATTTTACGCAATGATTATTATGTAAATATAACGATAATATCATCATTACTATTGTCACGTGATTTACTAGTACAAACTTCCTAAATGCACGCTCCCAATTTTTCAGTCCCAAGGGCGTGCATTTAGGGAGAGTTGACTGTAAATGGTTCTACTGAGTATGAGAAAGCCATGCGTTCCTTGGAGATTGGTTGCCATTGTAGTTGCTCAAAAGGAATTCTAAAAGAAGAGTTTGCCATTATTACTTTTCAAATGTTGTCAGTCACCCCAGTCAATTTTACAGTCACATCATAACCAGCCTCTCATTTATGTCACATAATAAAATGTTCACTTTGTCTGGTTTTGTTGCAGCATGCCCTATATAACGATAAGAGGTCCCCTATGTTTGTGATACTACCGATATCTAACCCCCCCAATATTATGTAATTAATATACAAAAAGCATTAGTATTAGACGTTCAAGCAATATGTGCCAAACATTATATCTGACAGCACTTTTAATGCTTAGAATTTTCTGCTCATCTTTCGGGTTGAGTAAGATATCAGAGTATTTATTGCTCAGAGCATTCAGTTGAGTCATATATCAAAGCATGAGTACATCTGGTCGGATAACTAATAACGACCGTTTATATATCTTTGGGAACTAATTTCTAACTACTGCAGCTATCAAAATCCAATAAAATATAAGAAATAAAATGAGGTTTCTTTGATTTTGCGAATGATTGTCATACTCGTACTACTCTATCTCAACATTATGATCACCTGATCAATCGCTCTTTCTAATGCTACCGTTCACAAGTGTACACTAAAATCATAATTGTAAAATGGTTACATAAACACACAACACCTGTTTTCCTGTCAATTCCATCTTAGGGGATTATATAGTAATAGTGCAATTAATTCTCATTCTGCTTTTTGTTTTTGTTTTGTATTCTTGTTTTATTTCAATTCCATTATTACAATATTAATATTAATATACAGTCATGCTATACTAATACTAATACTAATACTGGATACATTAAAATGTTATTATATTTTCAGTATATCATTGTTCAACAATTAATCCAATCCCAATTCTTTTTGCTCATTTACTTTCTACTCCAATTCCACGTTTATAATATGCTGCCAGCTTGGATTGTGCATTGGTATGTCCTTGCTTGGCTGCCTTTTGAAAGAACTCAACTGCTTTTTGTTCATTCTTTTCTATGCCAGTTCCATTTTTATAATATATGGCAATGTTGTACTGGGCATTTGCATGCCCTTGTTCAGCTGCTTTTTGAGTCAACTCAGCTGCTTTTTGCATATTTTTTCCTACTCCAATTCCAAGTCTATAACATGAAGCCAGCTTAAATAGTGCATCAGCATGTCCCTGTTCAGCTGCTTTTTGAGTTAACTCAATTGCTTTATGCTCACTTTTTTCTACACCCTGTCCAAGTTTATAATATGTGGCCAACTTAAATTGTGCACTGGCATCTCCTTGTTTAGCTGCTTTTTGAATTAAGTCAGTTGCTTTTTGTTCATTTCTATCTACTCCAATCCCATCACTATAACATAAAGCAAGATTATATTGTGCACTGGCATGTCCCTGTTCAGCAGCTTTTTGGTATAACTCTACTGCCTTTTTTTCATCTTTTCCTACTCCAATTCCATCTTTATAACATTGTGCAAGATTATATTGTGCACTGGCATGCCCTTGTTCAGCTGCTTTTTGATATAACACAGTTGCTTTCTGGTCATCATTTCCTTCTTCAATTTCATTGGATTGTTCATCCCTTGTTACTTTAACTTCATTGGATTGCATGCTGTCATCTTGTTCTGCATATTGGTGTGACTCAGCTGTCTTCTGTTTATTACTTTCTATTTCAATTTCATTATATTGTACATTGTCATTTCCTTGTTCAACTATCTCCTGTTCATCACTTTTTACATCAATTTCAATGGATTGCATGCTGTTGTCTCTTTGTCCTGTATTTTGATGTAACTCAGCAGCTTTCTGTTCATCACTTTTTACTTCAATGTCTTCAGATTGCACACTGTCATTGCCTTGTTCAGTTACTTCTTGTTCATTACTCTCTACTTCAATTTCAGCAGATTGTACACAATCATCCTTTTGTTCAGCCATTTCTTGTTCATCACTTTCTACTTTAGCTTCATCATCTCCTTGTTCAACTGTATTTTCATATAATGATAACTCAGCAGCTTTCTGTTCATCACTTTCTATTCCAATTTCATTAGATTGCACACTGTCATTGCCTTGTTCAGTTACTTCTTGTTTATTACCCTCTACTTCAATTTCAGCAGACTGTACACAGTCATCCTTTTGTTCAGCCACTTCTTGTTCATCACTTTCTACTTTAGCTTCATCATCTCCTTGTTCAACTGTATTTTCATATAATGATAATAATAATGATAACTCAGCAGCTTTCTGTTCATCACTTTCCATTCCAATTTCATTAGATTGCACACTATCATCTCCTTGTTTAGCTACTTCTTGTTCATTACTTTCTACTTCAGTTTTATTAGAGCATACACTGTCATTGCCTTGTTCAGCTTCTTCTTCATTTTTTTCTTCTCCTTGTTCAATTATTTTTTCTTTATCACTTTTTGCTTCAATTTCATTAGAATGTACAGTATCATTTCCTTGTTCAGCTACCTCTTTTTCATAACTGCCTACTTCAGCTTCATTAGGTTGCACACTGCCATCCTGTTCAACCGTTTTTTGATATAACTCAGTTGTTCCCTGTACACCATAGTTTGCTTCAATTTCATTAGATTGTACACTGGCTGCTTCTTCTTCAAATGTATTTTGATGTAACTCAGCTGTCTTCTGTTCATCATTTTCTCGAATTTCTTTAGAATGTTCATCAATTGTTGCTTCAATTTCATTCGATTGTACACTGGCATCTTCTTGTTCAACAGTATGTTGATGTAACTCATTGGATTGTTCATCACTTGTTACTTTAACTTCATTAGGCATGCTGTCATCTTCTTGCTCTGCTGTATATTGATGTAAATCAGCTGTCTTCTGTTCATTACTTTCTACTTCCATTTCATTAAATTGCACACTGTCATCTCCTTGTTCAGCTACTTCTTGTTCTTCAGATTGCACACTGTCATCTTCTTGTTCATCACTTTCTACATCAGTTTCATCAGATTGCACATTGTCATCTTGTTCATCACTTTCTTCATTAGATTGTGCACTGTCATCTTCTTGTTCAGATGCTTCTTGTTCATCACTTTCTTCATTAGATTGTGCACTGTCATCTTCTTGTTCAGATGCTTCTTGTTTATCACTTTCCACATCAGTTTCATTAGACTGTGCACTGTCATATTCTTGTTCAGATGCTTCTTGTTCATCACTCTCTGCATCAGTTTCATTGGATTGCACACTGTCATCTACTTGTTCAATCACTTCTTGTTCATCACTTTCTATTTCAATTCCATCAAACTGTGTACTATCATCTCCTTCAGCTGCTTTCTGGTATAACTCAATTGCCTCTTGTTCATTTTTTTCTCCGATTTCATCTTCATAACATACAGCAAGACTATTACGTCTTGTATTAATATGTCCATGATCAGCTGCTTTTTGATATAACTCAACTGCTTTCTGTTCATCACTCTCTGCTCCAATTCCATCAATTTGTGCACCATCATGTTCAGCTTCTTCTTCAATACTTTCTTCTTGTTCTGCAGTTTTGTAATATGACTCTTGCCCATCTCCTTCCACTCCAATTCCATGTTCATAACTTGCAGCAAGATTATATTGTGCATTGGTGTGTTGTTGTTCAGCCACTACTTGATTATCAATTCCTACTCCAATCTCATTAAACGGTGTACTAACATCTCTGTTGTCAGCTTTTTGATAGAACTCAACAGCTTTTTGTTCATTTTTCTCTAGTCCAATACCATCTTCATAGCATACAGCAAGATTATATTGAGCACTGACATGTCCCTGTTTAGCAGCCTTTTGAATTAATTCAACTGTTTTTTGTTCATCTCTTCCTACTCCAATTCCGTATCTATAACACAAAGCAAGATTACATTGTGCACTGGCATGTCCTTGGTCAGCTGCTTTTTGATATAATTCAACTGCTTTTTGTTCATCAATTTCTACTCCTATTCCATCTTCATAACATAAAGCGAGATTATATTGAGCACTGGCATGTCCTTTTTCAGCAGCTTTTTCATATAACTCTACTGCTTTGTGCTCATCTTTTTCCACTCCAATTCCGTCTTCATGACACACAGCAAGGTTATATTGTGCATTGGTATGCCCTTGTTCAGCTGCTTTTTGGTACAGCCCGATTGCCTTTTCTTCATCTTTTTCTACTCCAAATCCATCTTCATAGCACAAGGCAAGATTATATTGTGCACTAGCATGTCCTTGTTCAGCAGCTTTTTGATACAATTCAACTGCCTTTTGCTCATCCTTTTCCACGCCAATTCCATCCTCATAACATACAGCAAGATTATATTGTGCATTGGCATGTCCTTGTTCAGCAGCTTTTTTATATAACTCGGCAGCTTTTTGTTCATTCTTTTCTATCCCAATTCCATCTTTATAACAAAGGGCAAGATTACATTGTGCACTGTCATGTCCTTGGTCAGCAGCTTTTTGATAAAACTCAACTGCTTTTTGTTCATCTTTTTCAACGCCGATTCCAATATTGTAACAGTAACCAAGACTACATAATGCGCCAGCATGTCCTTGTTCAGCAGCTTTTTGATATAACTGAAACACTTTTTGTTCATTAATTTCCGTACCATTTCCATCTTTATAATATAAGGCAAGATTATATTGCGCACTGGCATGTCCTTGTGCAGCAGCTTTTAGATACAATTCAACTGCTTTTTGTTCATTACTTTCCACCCCAATCCCATCTTTGTAACATAAAGCAAGATTATATTGTGCGCTGGAATATCCTTGTTCGGCAGCTTTTTGATAAAACTCAACCGCTTTTTGTTCATTCTTTTCTGTGCCAATTCCGGTGTTATAACAATAACCAAGACTACATAATGCACCAACATGTCCCTTGGCAGCAGCCGTTCGATATAATTCGACTGCCTTTTGTTGATCTTTTTCTATGCCAGCTCCGTCTTTATAGCATAACGCAAGATTGAATTGCGCGCTGGCATGTCCTTGCGCAGCAGCTTTTTGATAAAACTCAACCGCTTTTTGCTCATCTTTTTCTATACCGGTTCCATTGGCATAACATACGGCAAGATTATATTGTGCGCTAGCATATCCTTGTTCAGCAGCTTTTTGATATAGCTCAACCGCCTTTTGCCCATCTTTTTCTACTCCGATTCCATCTTCATAGCACGCAGCAAGGTTATATTGTGCGCTGGCGTGTCCTCGTTCTGCTGCTCTGTGATATAACTCGGCTGCTTTGGTTTGATCTCTTTGTACACCAGTTCCGTATTGATAACAGTAACCGAGGCTATATAATTCACTGGCATATCCTTCTTCAGCTGTCCCGTGAAATGACTCGCGTTTGTGTCCTTTTATTCTAGCGCAACCAGGCATATATGCACCGGTGCCGCATACGGCGAAAATATTACTCAGCATTGAAACGATTATTGAATTTTTTTATCCAATATACAAAGTTTGTATGTAAGTGAAATGTTTGGAATAGAGTTGGCTTGTTTATTATTAAAGCGTCTATCGATAATCGTCACAATTGGGAATCCCTGTCGATTAAATACTGTGCATTGAAAGTAAGTTTGTGTGTAACGGGAAGATTCTCCTGCGTATCAAGATGTGTGACAAATATGGTGGCAAGAATGAGAACTATATATTAATATAGTGAGATCAATTAATATTCGACTGTCGAGACAATGCCTTTAGAAGCTGTTTTACAATCTTCAGCTAATGGCTAGTATCAGTTGTAGTTATGTTGTGTAAGAGTCAGAATAACCCAGCTTGCGGAAGTTGAAGTAACAACTAGCTACAGATTAAGGCAAACTGATCAGACGGGGACGAATAGTTTGATAAACATATGAGTGCTAGTTATATATCCAAGAAATGGGGAAGAGAGGGATAAACAGTCCGCATTCAAAGATTGTACTTACCAATATTTGTTACCTGCCCGCTAATCTTGATAAAAAAAGAGACAATGCTGTGGAGCCATTACAATAAAAATTTCTCGGCCGTATGCCATTTGCTTAACCAAACTTGGTTCGTGCTACTACCGACTTTGTTCTAGTTTAATTATTATTCCTGCACAATGATAAGAGGGAACAAATAAACCAGGGCTGACTACTGCGTATCCTGGCATTCATTGCTTATAAGGACATGGATATTGTTATTTCACGGTACCAGATCACCGTTAAGGGACTAAGAAACACAATCGCTTGACGGAAAGAGGTTTTAAGAGCTGATGTTCATATCAATTAATATGTAGACAGTCGTCGTATAACGCACTTACGCATGAGTGCATAAACGTAATGATTATTCAATGATGCAAAAGGCGAATCATGCATTTTTGAATACCATATATGTATGAGGTCAATTGACTAGTCTATCATCCAGTATACGACACGGTAAATAGTCAAATTAAGTGAAGATTTATGATATATACCTACAAATTACGTTTATTAGAGCTGGCGTATCAATAGCAATAGTATTGTGTGTATCAGTTACTCATTGCAAGAATTGAAGCGACTTATTATTGTTGCTATATTAACGCAAGCGCAATTAATGTGTTATAATAATTACAATACCGTGATAGCAACGGTACATGGCCTTCTGATAACTTTGATCATTGACCTCATGAAGTCTGAGGTAGAAAATTACCAACAATAGCAGACTGTGAAAATATGAATATCGTAAATTATGAACATACACTTGTACGAATCGTAAGGCGTCACTGAAAATTTGAAATACTTACCGGACTATTTATTAGAATTTCAGTATGAAAGATCGAAAGGTAGATTGGTTAAATATAGAGTTACGCCACTGAAATAACTGGACAACACGAAATGTCAAAGCGAGTTATGCTTACATATTATATTTATCCCGCCTAATAGTAAATGAAAAACAACATTGTATCGTCTTTCTACTTTCCGGATCAGGATTTTGGAGTATACAAGAGGTTAAGACTGCCTTCTGTCCAGGATCAAAGGCTATATTCCCATATTTCTTTACGATTTGATGAAAGTAAGTGTCAAGTCGGTGTCAAAAAAAGAGTGCACTGTAGTGTTCGCGAACTCATGTTTTTTTGATACATACTTCCCAGTAATTTACGGCAGAGTCTTCAGCCATTAGCTTCCAAACATCGCATTAATAATATCAGAAAGGATGTGGTAAATTCTCACATGTGACCATCAAAAACATTTCGTAGGGAAAAAAAACTCTTACTTCATATATACACATTCTGCCTTCCCGCAATGTTTCAGTTGGCACACCAATTAGCTTAGCGAATTCCTCATTTCCTTTGTAAATCTCTCCTGATCTTCGCCAAAGGCATGCAGGAATTCCCATAGAACTAAAGACCCTATCGTAATCCTGTAAGAGATCATAAAAAGTAAGTCCATTGCGGTACGGTACGTATGCCCAAATAAGATAAGCAATGCCTAACCAGCAAAAGTCTCTCGAATGCTTCCTCAACGAGCACCAAATCCATGTCAGTCAAGGACTGAGCCACGGCTCTAAAATGAGGTCTAAATTTCCCTAGAGAATTGACGATTCTTTGTCGACTTAAACTGGACATACTATTTGAAAAGACGAGTGAATCAGCGCTTCGTCGATAAAAAGCATTAGCATTGAGAGAATCAAATTATTTTGCTTTAATGTACTCACTATGACTCCATATGTTTCTGTAATCTCGCATAGCCATGTACGTAGTTGTATGGTTTCAATAGTCCAGCCTCAAACTTTGCAGTTATTACTTGCATCAATCTGTCCTGTGATGTTCCATCGGACGGATCAGCGGCTATTAAGAAAAACTTCTCAGTAGTGTTCACGGGAGTACCGTCATTGTGCTGATATGTATGATGTCCATTTGCACTTTCTAGAAAATCTGTAATTACTGTAAATTCATTGCCCATATGTTCACTTGCAAATGTCAATGGAGCCGTAGGAAATTGTGAATATGAGGGTATGGGATTGTAACCAGTAAGTGATACATTAGCAATATTCGGAGGTGCACAAAGCACTGGACAATGAAGATAGAGTTAGAAAGAAAACAACAAAGACCATATATTTGGTGGATATGGACCGAGAATGTAATGGAATAAAAGAGTAATTGACATACATACCTTCTGAATTAACATGCGACAACGCATTCATAACGTTCTGAGGCACGACAGCAGGTGGCTGATTCATTATCTGAGCGCCATGCGCGCCCTTTGGCTCGTCATGACATAGATGACCTATGCTACGCTTTATACATCTTTGGCATGGTCTCCCTACATTGAGTAAAATAGACATTATTAGGTCGCAAGCATCCTTCTTTGTATTTCCTATTCGCAATGTGCACACTTACCATCATCGCAGGTCATATGTGAACGTCGACAGTAAACACAAGCTACACAAGCGAATGGTTACGTTGTCAGACATACGGAATACTCGTTGCATAATCCACGATTACATAACATACCATGAGTAACTTTTCGCCTCTTTGGTCCAGCTCTCTTTTTTTTTGTTTCCGAGTCTTTACTGTTAGGTGACTCGTTAGTCTGTTGTTCGGGCTCGGCTTTAACCGACGTTTCCGCCGGGTTTGATTCTTGTTGTTCCGCTTCCTGTTGGTTTTGAGGCGTTTGTGAAGGCGAATTGTGCTGTGATTGTTGTTGTTGCAGCGACGGTGTTGTAGTTTGGGAGGAGGAGGACGAAGAGTCTACCTCAGAACCATAATATTGCTGATTGTTATTCATTGAGTGATAATAACTTACTTTACAATAATTTATTGTTTGAAAATATTCAGCGTGTAGACAATCAGTGTTCTTTTTGATCCTGGCGATCTTGTGCCACACGGCACGGTATTAGTAAACAAAATGAGATAAGACTGGTGATACCTTGACTATGACGTAGTTGAAAAGCATGTGAGTTACTAAAGAGGACCTATCGCTGGTTTAATGAGGAAAGTCTTATAATCTAAACCAATCACGCACGCTTCAAACATAGCAGACATGACGGATTACAAAAAGTAGTTGATTCACGCAGAACAAGACTCGGTGCACCAACAACGCTGAGACTGGCTGGTAAAGAAAAGACAAACGATTCGGCAACAGTTCAAACATAAATTTCGACAATTCATTACATAGTCGTATTTGTTCGGATGAATTATCAAACACTTTCTAATCATACGATTACTACATGTAAGGCTCTGTCGAATGAACGATTTCAATCACACATGTCAATCTTGCAATTTCTATATGTGGCCTGTCTGATGATTCAAAAATCAAATCATACGACGACGCAATTCTATATGTATGGCGGTTAACCATAGAAAACGTCATGTCAATGAATACGCATTTCCAATATTATACATTTTTAAGCTCAATGACCTCCGATTGGTCTAAAGTAATAAATCGAAAAAACATTCTTCATCCTTTAATAATGGCTTATCCTGTACTCTCTATCGTCGTTTCTCCGATTCTTTCCTTCAAGATGTATTTACTTGGCGAAGAAAATATGCATTCTTTTGGCTAAACTCTGTGGCGCTCGATGGCATTGATTCTTGCAGTTATCAGTGTCTTTGTTCTCACTTAATTCTTTCAAATGTAATGGAGAGTCTCGACCAATTAGAAAAAAACTTGCACGAACAAAAATATAGTACATTGGCACAATGCAGGCAGCCAATATGAATCTGTTTAGGCGCAAACTTGCCAGGTTTATGAACGCTTAAATCGTGCCACATACGATGTTTGAAATAGAGAACGTGGGAAGCATTATAGTCGAGCCATTTAACGGAATGCTGGGAAAAATCTTAGCATGTTTATTTGTCAGTACAACGCTTATTATAACATCTCTCTGCTGTATAAATAAATATAACGGAGCTATTTATTGTTGAACACATCGATTGGCTTGTTAATCGCAGGGCGCACGCAACACATTAATATTAATTTTTGTCACCATAACACATTATCCACATGACCATAGTGTTCCATTTCTGCATGCATGCAACAGGCCACTGTTACGACTGAACTGTAATATATATATAACAAGTGCGAATGGTGAACGTTAACAAGATCAAAACAAAAGGTTATCAGCTAACTAGAGGTAAGCGATCCTAATTTTTGCTCGTTAGAAATATAGATCTTGATGTATCTCATGAGAAAATCGAAAATTTCGTGCTGCTTTTACTCACTACGTGAATGTTGGACGTTGATAGCGTGTGAATGATAAAGTATAAGCTCACATTTAAACAACTTTTCCCCGCTCTCACTCGCCCCCTGTCTCTCTTAAGTCAATAGTCTGCTATACGAAAATGTCACTGAAAGTTACCCATCCTCGAAAACTACCACAATCAAGTCGCGGTTCCTCAATTTTTACTTACAACGTCTCCTCGTCGTTGCAATCGTCCGTCTCATCCCGTTCGAGTGATAACTCTAGTCGCAATCTTACGATATCTTTCCCAGTTCGACCAAATAAACCAACCCCAACATATCACTTTCAATCGATAGCCACCGACAGCGTACCAACTATCAACAGCGCAAAAAACCAAACATCATCACCATCACCATCATCATCACCATCATTTGAGCGTAAGGCAGGGCGTCCGGTGACAAGACGCAGAAATTTGCATGAGGAGTCGTCTATTGAGCAGAGGTTGGATATTATCTGGAGATTCTTTCTGGCCTTTGTGCTTGAGTTGATGGGAGTATGGTTTATGTTCATAATGGCGCCTTACAGATTCTCGGTGACGACCTTTCGGACTGTTGGGAAATTGATTGCCGTCGGGCCGGTGCTAAGCGTGTGATCTTAGAGAACGATTAGATGACTCATTAGATTGATATGCTAGAATATGATTTCTAATACATTAATATGCTGTTATATTTGTAACTGTACTTCTGTGAATGACTCTTGTTTCTCCCTTCTTCACCAATAATAAACATTCTCCTTGCGTTGTAAATTCGAACACAAATGCTGTGTAACTTGAATGAAAATATTAATATGCATTTAGCTTCGAGATCATAACACAAGACATCATTGCCATATCGGGCATGCTGCAATAATCACGGAAGATGTCACCTTTTACATTTTAATAATCCACAATAATAGGGTATCGCCATTCCCACGGTTATTTTCTGTTGTTTCACATTAAATCAATTAGAGGAATCTAATATTAATATCGATATTAATATGTTCGAAAGCTCTCTCTAACTTTACGCATTTTTTGTAAATTGGGAAGATGCGTTAGCGTAATGTATCAGCACAAATTTTTATGTGTTCATCACTTTTATTAGCAATATTTGCATTTCATATTCGAGTCCGAACGGATAACATTTGTACAAATCGGATTACAGAAGTAAACCCACCGATATCCTTAAATAGTGTTATAAATGTATGAAAATTCATTACGAATTAGAATGCAAACACTGCTCGATAGGAATACGTTCTTTGACCAGTGTTATTACGATAAATTTGGCAAACGCAAGAATGCTTCGAATTCCTAGCATTCAGTGTTTTGGAGCCAATAAATTGGTCGACTGCACGCTAGATAAGCTCTGATATCGGAGCAACTATTACTGTCTTAAAAATAATTACGGGTAAAAAGATAATCAAAGTGTAAGCTGGAAATATCAAATTTAAGTAATTGTGCCAAAATCAATTTAGTAGAAAAGACGGCATGAGACTTTTTGTAGATTGCTTCGCATCTCCATATTAAAGTTCCGGAAAAAGTATCACCCCCCTTTTTTTTAATTAACCGAACTTTAATATTGGTAAACAGTATTGCTTTTGTATTTGACAAATTAAGTTAGGGTTTCACTCTATATTAACTTACTTCACTTTGGTCAATGAGTAAGTGAAGAAATAGATTTCAATAAGAAGTTGAAAAATGCTTACTCGGAGATTTTTTAATAGAACACGGTTTAGGATGTTTGCTAATATTTCTGGTATCATTAACAATGCCGAAAGTATATACAATTCGCATCATCATTATTAAAAGGCATAGCATACATCACTCAATACTTCAAGCCTGTTATAGCAACCACCCGTTTTTGTAACGTACAGCTAGGGTACTTGTTATAAGAAGAGCTGATATTGTTGCCTTTCGTGCAACGTGTGGAGAGCTGTATAAGAAATAAAGTCACATCATTCGTCGTCATCTGATTTAACCTCGGTTGTTAATATACTGTTTTACAGTATAATAAAACATCAACGTAGAACGCTTTTTGTCAATGCGCATGAATACAAGTCACGTACCGCATATCGAGCGTCCTTGTTAATGAAAATAATAAAAACATTCGGAATAGTTACATAAATAACTGCAGTAACCAGAAATGTACAATCACGTCAGAATTTCACAAGGCACCTTATAGGTCGCCGCGCACAAAGGCGCGAAAAGAGGAAGAGGAAACAAATTAAAAAAGTGGTTATCGAAAGCAACGACAGGGCAGGGGTATTCGTTGGTGATGGAAATGCAGTTGCAGACAAAGAAGGACTACAGCAAACCTCGTTATAGTAATGTCGACTGGATGGGGGTTTTCTTTACTATATTGAGAAATTTACTATATCGAAATTATATCGAGAGGCAATCTACTAATATTGTTTGATGACTATATCCGAGGAAAACTTTAATAATAATGTTTTTGTATCGGAGGAAGCCTTGACTGTAATGCGAACAAAATAGTTGATGAAGTGGTTTCTGGTGACGAGAGCAGCTCTGATAGGTCGATTTTATTACAGCGAATTGGCAATTAGGAATTTGCATTGTTTTTATTGGCACGAGATAATAATAATCTCACTAAATTTAGCATAGAAGAAAGGTGATGTATTTTGAAACCAGTATGTGCAGAAACTTTATTAGTAATATATCATTGATTTTTTGTACCAGTGATGATCGAAACTAGAGCACATTATAGCATAATGTGATTGTATTGAACATAGTGTACTAAAGTTAGTACGGATATCCATTAAAAAAACTACTTTATTGTCAATTTATCGATTGATTATTCATCGAGGTGAATAGGAAGGTGATGTGGGACTGGAATAGAAACCAAAGACTATATTAGTAACAGCAAAAGACATTATACTATAAACTTCAGTCATTTGCTTACCTATAACTAGGAGATTTTGGAGTAAACGATGGAGACATCGCAGCCGGAGACGATGGGCTGAAAGCTGATGCAGCTGTGGGTGTATATAAGGGTGAAGTAGGCCTATAGAAACACATCGGAAGGTTAGCAAAAACAGAAAATATTAATGTTTCGACAGTGCAATATAAAAGTTACTTACGAATACGATGGTGAAGTCGGAGAATATTGAGGAGACGTAGGCGAGTAAGCTGGACTAGTTGGTGAGTAAGAAGGACTAGTCGGCGAGTAGCTAGGAGATGTTGGTGAATAAGATGGACTAGTTGGAGAATAGCTGGGTGAGGTCGGCGAATACGATGGACTTGTGGGTGAATAGCTCGGAGATGTCGGTGAATAACTGGGAGATGTCGGGGAGTATGATGGACTTGTGGGTGAATAACTGGGAGATGTAGGAGAGTATGATGGACTTGTGGGTGAATATGATGGGCTAGATACTGAATAAGATGGCGTCGAATGCGTTCCAACGCCATTGGCCCCTAAACCGAGTCCGGATATACCAGCACCGTATGATTGTGATGGGCTGGTTGGTGAATAACTCGGACTTGTTGGACTGTATGCCGGACTTGCCGGTGATAATCCAGCAGGTGAATGAGCATACGCTGTTGGTGATGTTGGAGAATATCCTGGTGATGTTGGATGACCGTATACCGGCGTACCGCTGCTTCCATATGGACTGACAGCCCCGGACCATCCGTTGATTGACATACTGCCGCCAACCATAACGGGACTTGCCGAGCCGCCCTCACGCTGCGGAGAGAACAATGGAGTCCCTGGCAGCAACGGTTGCGAAAAATCGCCATATAAACCTGGTGACCTGGCTCCATAGCTTGGCGTTTCTGCAAACATTGGTGTTTGTGCTCCAGAATAAGTCATCCTACCGGGAGTCATATGACCAGGTGTCATAGCACCCATTGCACGTCGATATTCCATGTCCGATGCAGTAGTCTGTTCTGTAGCACTCTGCATAGGCTGCTGGATGGCTGTCGTTTTCAACATCTCTTCGTCAAGATAAACATCAAATTCACCAGTACCCAGAGGCGCAACCTGTCCTAACATAATGTTCTCTGCTACTCCTTTACAATCGTCAACTTCACCAACGGCAGCTGCCTCCATCAAAATTTCGACAGTCTCTTCAAATGAGCATCGCATTAGCGCACCCGTCTCTGCACGATTAATTCCGTGACGTGTAATTGCCATCAGATGACCTCGAGAAGTCATTACATCGCAAAGAAGAGCCAAATGGCGATAATTAACATATGAACCATCGAACTCGATAACGCTTCGAAGCTCTTTAAGAAGTGCAGCACGAGTGGCTTCGATACCCAAGACGGTCATAATTTCAACACAATTATTTGAACATGTACGCTTATGGTCAACATGATCCACACACAAAACTTCCGCTAAATTCGTTCCATCAGTTTCTAATGTCCACTCATCATCCCTGCAAATATTCCCTGTTTCATTTATATACACTCGGCTGTTTTTATTCTCCATCAGATATACGCGAACAATCCCTTTGATACCGCGAAGACCGATTGAAGATAACATGTTACTCTCAAGGCGTTTAAGAAATACGTCTTCTTCAATGATGCTTCCGCCCTCTTCATCAGCGACTTCCTTGACAGTTCCCGATTCACTTATAATACGGCACCGAATGACTTTTTTCTCCGCGTTATCATCGTTCCAAATGGCGTGTACGTCACGCTTATAGTTTTCTTGAATTTTGTTGCCTACAACATCCATAGGCAATTTCTTATCAAGCATCACACTATGGTCCAATTCGAATCTCAACAACCAAGGTGAAAGTGCTGTTGCAAGTTGGCCTTCTTCACCACCCTGCGTCTCAGTCTCCATCTCATAGTAAAGGTCAACGAATTCTTTGTCTTCCTCTATTATAGTGGTTTTCGGATCCGGATCATACCAAATCTCAGTACGTTGTGTAACGGTTTTCAGTGTCGTATATTCGATAGCACTCTGTATTTCTTTCGCACAACCCATGTCTTTAGCATATTCTGGAACCAAATAAATATGTACTGAGGGCGTCTTGATATTCTTTGCTACATTAATAATTTCTTTCAGACGGGGTACACCGAGCGTTACGTTCTTACTGGATACACCGGCATAATGGAAAGTGTTCAGAGTCATCTGTGTTGCTGGCTCACCAATTGATTGTGCTGCAACTGTACCAACCATTTCACCAGGAGCAACAAGCGAACGTTGAAATCTCTCTTCAATTTCGCCCAGAATCCATTTAAATGCCTGAGTGTCGAGATGATACTCTTCTATAAGTCGTCGGGTGGCCAGTGTTGATCTGAGCAATATTTGGAACAATAGTGTCGAGTTACGCTGTGCTTCAATGCTAATCTTATCTTCACCATTGACAACTTTTAGGCGTTCGCTAAGTTTATTGAGATCTGTTATTGCTTCAATTGGATCGATATCACTACCGCCGCGTAAATGACTTTTGAATGTTTGTTGTGAATTCTTAATGAGACGTTTAATATTAACGGGCAATGGCCACTTGTTATCACCATTCGGAAAGATAAATTCACGTAATATCTTTCGATCTTCTAGTAACTTGCTATACTCTTGATCTAAATGTTGCTGGTACTTGTCCGAGCCATCGTCACTGATCCGATCCCAGACACGAGGATCCACGAGAGATGGATTCAAATCCGGATCTTTTCTTAAATCGATATAATATTTCTTCTCAAAATCAGCATCACTTAGTCGGAGGGAATCAAGTGTCTGTGATTCTACGTAACACCCGTCCGTTCCATCTTCACCATAACAAAATTGAATCACATCGCCCAAAGAGTTACGTACTGTTCCATCATATTTAACCATTACGTCCTCTAACGCTTTCACCAGACGACGCTGAATATATCCAGTCTCGGCAGTTTTAACAGCCGTGTCAATTAATCCTGTATAATTATGAGTTAATAATTGTAAGAATACTAGTAAAGAAACATCATTATCGTAAATTACCTTCACGACCACCCATAGCATGGAAAAAGAACTCTGTCGGCGTAAGTCCACGCAAATAAGAATTCTCGACAAAGCCTCTGCTTTCCGGACTGTGATCGTCTTTTGTAAAGTGAGGTAATGTCCTATACTTAAAGCCAAATGGAATACGCTTGCCCTCTACGTTTTGTTGACCCACACAAGCCGACATCTGGGAGATATTGATAAAAGAACCCTTTGAACCGGAAATTACCATCTGTTTGACGTTGTTATACTCTCCTAAACTTTTCTCGGCACTACGACCAGCAGCATCACGAGCTGTGTTAAGTTCCTTGTTGACCTTGTTTTCAAAAGTCTTTCGAATAGTCATACCCGGTTGCGGTTCCAGTTTGTCTTGCTGTGCCTGTATGATTATTTCCTGCACACGTGATTTGGCGTTACTAATTGTTTGCGCAATTGACTCGATAGTATCTTTATCAGCAATAGTATCGCCAATTCCAATACTGAAACCGTTCTGTAGCAACCAATAGTTAACAACTCCTTGACATCCATTTAAGAAGTTCTTGGCCGCCTCTGGTCCCAATTCTTGCATAATTACGTGTATTAAACCTTGTTGCGATGTGCCGACCGTCTTCTTACAGACGATACCGCTCAATAACTCCCCATCTTCAATTAATACTTTTGTATCACCAGGTGAAATATCAGATGTCTCATTATCAGGATGCGTTGAATGTCTGAGATTATCTGAATTAACGCCTTTCGGTATGATTATAGACAAAATTTGTTTACCAGTCCACATCGGTACTGGCTTCAAGATGCAAGGTATTGGAATGTGTCCATCCCAATCGGGAACCCACATGAGAATGTTCATTACTAAATCTCTAGTTAGGAAGCAGTCTCTTTTCGTAAACTTGCGGATCGCACATAAAGTGTCCTGAACAATACCCATAACGGGTTTATTTGACTGCGGAGAAACAATCTGTTTTGGTACCATACATATCTCCATGATCTCGGCCTTTGTTTCTACAGATTGTGGTATATGCATATTCATCTCATCCCCATCAAAATCAGCATTATAAGGTGTGGTGACCGACAAGTTGAGCCGGAAAGTAGAGTATGGCATTACTCTTACTCTATGACCCATCATTGACATTTTGTGTAATGAAGGTTGTCGATTGAATATTACAATGTCGCCATCATCAATATGACGCTCTACTTTCCATCCAATTTGCAAACGCACTTCACCCGCGCGCTTGTAATGCTTTAAATCAATACGTTCCCCTGTGTCTCTAATGACATATTTAGCACCTGGGTGTTCTGATGGACCGTTTCTTACAAGCTCTTGTAAGTGATCGATATTGAGTCGAGTGACGAGCTCAGGATATGTCAAGTTACGAGCTATACTGCGTGGCACGCCAACTTCGTCAACGGAAATATTGGGATCACCCGTGATAACAGTACGTGCCGAGAAATCAACACGTTTACCCATCAGATTTCCTCGAAGACGACCTTCTTTGCCTTTTAATCGCGCGCGAATCGATTTGAGTGGTCTACCTGATTTCTGCAAAGCTTGAGGTTGACCGGCCATCTCGTTATCCATATAAGTTGCACAATGGAACTATAGATACACAAGTTACGGGTTTAATCATTCACAGTCATCAAGAAAATATATTATGAGACAAAAACGAAACGACAACATCGCCGTCGCATACAATTTCGTTATTGCCATCACAATAAGCGCAACAACATGTACTACAGCATCATAACATTACTGACCTGTAGCAATGTTTCAAATTCGCTTATGACATGTGCTGGTTGTCCTTCAGATTCGCAGCGCCTTACATTCTGGTTCGCTTTTAATATGTCAGCTAATTTATGTGTCAAATCATCTTCTCCACGGCCAGCACCATCCATTTGTATACTTGGACGTACGGGTGGAGGGGGCACAGGCAGTACAGTGATTATCATCCAATCTGGACGTGCATACTCAGCATTCAGGCCCATGGCCTCGAGATCTTGCGGCCTAATTTTCTTGAAAATCTCATAGACATGCGCAGGTGTTAAAGGCTGTCGTGTATCTTGTCCTTGTTCTCCCTATATATACCATATTAATTAATACGCGCGTTAAAAAGCATAATAAAATGCAGTAAAACAAATACACAATTAGTTAAACACATACATCGTCCTTTGGTTTATAGTTAGCAAATAGCCTCAATCCATCCTTTCGAATAATAGGTTGACGTGCACCACATCCACCATGCGGTTTCTTTTTTTTCAATCCCAGGACTTCATCTGTCGTCTCAACGTTCTTTTGCTGAGGCATGAGGCTAGCAAATTCTCCGAGCTCCTTGTCGTCACCTTCATTATTAGTTTGCTCTTCACCGATCTCACAAGTCATCTTCGATTTACATATATCCCATACCGCCCGAAGACGTCTTTTCGCATCGCGAATCTTGCGAGCTTGAACAAATTTTGGATTCGACTGTCACAATAACAATCATGAAAAATTACATCAATTCAATTATGTTAAAGAGCATCGAGGGAAACACGCAACAGTGAAAGATCGTTTGTTTTTTTCGTTTTGTTTTGTTTTGTTGTTTTTTTTTGTAATAGGTTTTCAAATTTAATATTTTGATTTTTTTTATTCGATTTTTTTATTGTTAAAGGAATGCGAGGATCGGGTGGGAGAATACAAAAAAAATAATTGAGATATGATTGCATATACTTTGAAAGTATGTCATGCAAATGAAGGCAACTCACGTCATCTGTCTTGAGCTTAGAACAGCCGACGCATATGCACTCGAGAATCTTCTTTACTTTGGGAAGAAATCCTATTTGGAGAGAGTTTAAGAAAAGCCGTTTAACATGATTTAAAAGCATCACTTACTGGAAAGGGGTCGCGACACCTTACCAATATGAAATACTGGCTTTGCCAGTTCTATGTGACCAAAATGACCAGGACACTCCGCCATGCCTTCATTACATGTCATACATTTGAAATTACGATCGATTGTTCCCATTCGCGGATCTAGTAAACCACCAGTTTTTGGTTTGTGTCCAGTTTCATCCATGGTTTCTGGATGTTCGATGATTGCAACAGACATAGATTTCTGTAATCAAAAGTGCAATGCAGTGCGATGAGAAATATGCAATTAAAAAAAAAACAAGAGAAAAATTTTTTTTTCCTATCCATAAAGGTAAAGGTCGTAATAGACGTCCGACGCATACAGCTGGTCCGTTAACTGCACCAGAAGGGATCGTTCTCGATAGCATATCTCCACAAACTTGCTTATTATATTCCCAAAGTGGAATCCATAGACTTTTACCGTCGACACAAGGACCAGCTGTCAACGTACGGACGTCTCTTACAACCAGTCATATGTTGCAGCTACGAGTATGGTCTCAATCGTAAATAAAGGAACGAAGCATACAATCTCATCTGGTGACAGTATGCCGAATTGGACATATTTAACACGCTTAATCGGCGCTGACGAGTGAGCAAACTGATACCCGTTCATTTTAGCTGTCAGATCTCCTGAAACTTTGTTTAGTGAAGTCTATATTCTATAATAAGGACAGACTAAGGAACTTTAAGTGCTTGTGCGAAAGGAATCTCCAACAAGAAGGTGTTGGAGAAAGTGAGAGTGAGATATGCAATTTATTGGGTTTCTGGATAGTGTTTATGAACCTGCTGTGCATGAATAAATTTCAATAGGGGGCTGAAAATTTGGGGTTTTAGTCTACCATAAACGGTTAATAGGGTTAGGGTATCCGAGAACTATATAAAGGACAGCTTTGCTGCAAGTCGAGTTGGATTGATGTTGACAAATTGATTGTATCAAATGGGGACTCTTTGGCAAACCCTGCTGCGCGGCACCATGATGGAATGCACTGTGTATACCCTTTTCTTGCCTCTAACCCTCCCCCATTTGCCTCAAGTGCTTAGTAATTGCTGGACTCCTGAGCCCTTGCTGCGGTTTCAATAAACAGTGCTAAAATAGTTAAACGTCTGGACTTGTAAGAACAAGTGCCGCAGAATAATATTGTTTCCGAGAACAGTTTAACATTACAACCTTTATAACCCCCATTTTTGCTCTTGGAATTTGTTAATCTGAATAGCACGACTCGAACCAAATGAGCGGAAGAGCCCTTTCATGACACTACAAAAGTGGCAATCTGATGCTTACCGTATATTTTCACTTACAACGAAGACAAGCATGCAGTATATTCCTGAGAAATTTTCTGGAGGGCAGCATCCCTATCATTGATATAAGCGTATCTTTCGCGAGGAATTTTATCACAACAAGACTTGTAACTATCAAACCTCATGGAGGAAACAGAAATAGATATCGAGGGAATGAGTGCCGTACAGTGTGTTCTGTTTATAAGTCGATTGCAACTCGTAGAATGTATAGACTTGGTTTCGAATGATCGATTGAGATGGCATTGTCTTCTACGCCACACTAGGATAAGTTAACAACAGAAGCTAGTAGTTTGGTAAGAAATGCAAGTTTATTAAGTTCTTTACTATTATTTGGATTACAAATTAATGGAGAGAAAGTTGTAGAGGAACGAGAAGAAAGACGGGAATAATATGGTGATGATGGAGAGAACAGTTGTTAAAATTTTAATTTTGCAGGTTTTTCCGGAACAAGCGTCACAGATTGCTCCTCTTCTTCTTCGGTACTAGAATCATCACTATCCTCGCTTTCCTCACAACGAGAAAGCCTCGTTCTGTCACAGTAATTCTTGATTCTGAGTTTCAAAACAGGCCAATTCCTACTATCCAACTTTTTAAAATAAACGTGGTCTATCTCGATATCGAATATAGCCCGTTTTATTTGTTGTTCCCATTCCGCGTTAATTCGCCCACCTTTGTAATTCCCGGACATAACAGCGACGACATGCCTGACCAATTCATAATAAATACGACAGGCTTTCTGAAAGTGGAAGAGATGTTTAGCCCATCGTTGATTATTACCTTCGTCGCGTATTACACAATAACCTGCTTTAAATCTGAAAATATTTATGTAGAAATAATTTTCTGGGTCTCCTTGTTTGCATCGTTCAAATAAATCATATACACGATTCCTCCAATCCCTGTCCGCAAAATTCGGATGTGTCAGCTTGTGTGATTGTTCTTTCATTGCTTTCACCATCTCCTTGGTATACTGTACGATATGATTCACGGCATCCACCTGAGTTTTGCTTTGCGCCGGTAACCAAAAGCTACTCAATTCAATATTTTCATAAAGATCTGTTGCTGCTTCTTCTTTTCCGCACACTCTGCTTTGCATCTGTTCGACTTTACTATTCATATCGTCGTACAATTTATGTAGTCTGAGAAGGGCTTCGTTATTATTTGGGGATTGATAAGCATCGGAGTTCTGAGTTTCGCATTCGGTTTTAACGTAGAAAATAGAAATCCTTTCAGCTTCTATCGTTATACGGTCGATCTTATCATCACTGTTCTTTTCATTATGTTTAACGATGTGGTTGCGAATTACTGACGTGGCGGATGTCATTTGTTCATCAAGCGACATTTTGGTTTCGAGCAAAAGAAAGGATTCCGACGAAGGAAGAGTTTATAAATCAGCAGGACACGTCGCGTGTTCAACGCGCGCTGTTGTGTTGTAGCTAATTGTTGTTATTATTGTTATTATTGTTGCCCGCTTTACCGTTATTTAGTAAATAAACCAACTTCTAAATTCTTCTACCAAATTCGGAATGTTTGTACACGTGTTTGGTAACAATTACATAGTACAAAGTTCATTCGTCATTAACCCGCGCCGCGTTCGTCGTTGACTGAATCATGCTGGCACGTGTTGACGTATTATCTCCATTGGTAGACCGTATTATAGACATCATCACGTTTTCGTTTCTTTTTATATTTAGAACACTAACGGAATAGAGATTCCGTGCAACTTTGTGTTATTCATCATAGCAAGTGGCAATCAGCAAACATTGCCAATGTCTACTATGTAGTGAAAGCCTCTATTTACACAGGCAACCACATCGATGGCAAAAGGCATTCCGGATCCTTAGAATAACAGAAGAAAAGGTTACTCAGTAAGAGATAGAAATAAACCACCAGATGCCAAAGTAGGGATAGAATAACAACTTTTGCCACCAAAGAAAATTTCATAAACGATCCAAGTTTACACGATGGAATTAATTCTACACGATTTGCTTTTGGTGGTGTGTTTCGAACGAGTCTGGTCAGCCCAACAAATCAAATGTGAAGATCCCCACTTCAACATGAACCAGAGTAAGATGCTAGTAGATTCTACCTGTTTACCGATTGCTTCGAAACACTGTATTACTTTGTACTAAGATCATTTATTTTGGCCTCAAATATTTACTCCACAATATATTATATATTATTACAACGCTCAATTCTAAGCGGTGGATTTCCAACATCCGATCGTCTGGTAGACAGCGGCGAGAGTACCAAAGAAACCTACGCCCACGTCGGGGAATGAGGAATTTTCGAGAGACCAATGTATCTAATGGAGATAATTTATAAGTATATGAAAACAGAAACGTGCACAAAAAAACCTTTGGGGATAGGATAATGATAGACGCATTAACAACATTACTTACGGTCAACGGTAGATAACCGACGTTAATCAAAGTAGATCTAACGATCTGTTCCTTTTCCGTTCGGACTGCCTGTTGTTCCCTCAAAATGTCTACTTCTTGGGCATCTACTTTCTTGACAATACTTCTCTCTCTCTTCTTTAATAACTTCCATTGTTCGGCCAATGCCCAAAATTCCAAAAAGACGTAAGCGGCCCAAAAGCGACAGCTCCAAATACCTATTCTGTTCATTTTAGATTCTGCGACGTCGATGACTTTGTGGTATGCAAGCCACCAGATATGTTCCAATGGATAGTAGAGAATCATTGTGAGGTTCTGTAAGCGATTTATAAATAATAAGGTTGATGATGGTGGTGGATTATGTTCGATGTGTATCATCCATTGAACAAGTGGTAGTAACCCATAATATCTATGATGAAAACAGAGGAAAAAACGAATGATATATGAGCAGGGTATTATCGACAAACAACCTGTGCGTTGCCCGACCTCATACCTAAGTAGTATCCTGAAATCACCAACAGGATTAGCAAAGTTGGCGACTCTCTCTGCAAGCTCCTTCTTGCCAAGTCGAAGGAGAGACCATATGACTATCTTTGAATAATATTGGATAAACTTTGAAGAACGAGCAGAATATTAGTCAAGTATGTGAGAAATAAATGATTTTGAAAAGCGGCTCACTGGTTATTTTCTGAGAAACACGGTATACTATAAAAGCACACCTTGCACCCGTCAAACTTTCAGAATTGGTTAACCAACCATTAATACTTTATCGGTGCCTGGTACCGAATTTAGGAAGCTCACGATACGGTCAAGTTTGGGGTTCGGCTGCAATAAAGCAGCAAGTGCGAGTGGGTTGACTGCATTGAACGATTTAGAGAGGTTCGCCATTATGGTAGAGAAAAGAGATTAGATAGCGGGAAGCGCCTGTCATGTTCATGTGAACTTTGAACAGATTGTGTGACAGACATACCAGCAGTTAACCATAATAATGGTAAATATTTACAGTGGGCTATAATGCATCGAGCCAAATTATCTTGGTCCTTTGGATGATTTCCCAAAGAATATAGTACTGACTGTTCTTTTCCCAAACTTTTTGAGCATCAAACACTAAAAAGCAAGATCTACGTCGCCAGTGTGTGTACTGCCAATCGAAATTTGCCTGGTGGTATTATTTCGTTTTAGCTTGGCAATTAACTATAAAAGTGTAATACTTTATGTGGCAAACCATTCATGATCTAACAGTAGAATTTACACTCTATTTTCATAATAATGATTTGTGCAAACAGAAAAGAAATCCAATAAACGAAAACGCTCTTTGACATTATAATGATAGGTTATGTAGAAGGTCTTGTGAATCTGAAGGCAGTGAGTGATATAAACAAACAGGAGAAAGGTATTTCATGCAGATATTTTAAATGTCGCGAGAGATTTTATGATGAAAACGATGTTGAAAAACGGCAGGTTATGGCTTTCCTGCTTTGAAGAGCCACGAAAAGAGCTAGTTTGTTTGAGACCTATGGTGTGTATTTTTGCCTCCCCAGCTTTACCAGTGGAGAATGTTTAAGCGAATTGTTTATGCGAATGCCGTATACAGTCGCACCTCCATAAAAGAACCCTCTACAAAAGAACGTCATATAAAAACCTCTTCACAAGAACATTGCATCAAGGACCCAATTATTATTAAACTTATAAAAAAAACCTTTATAAAAGAACACCTCTTCATAAGAACATTTTTTTCAAAAAATCACTATGGTCCCAACTTGGTTCTTAAATAGAGGTGCGACTGTATGTCTTTCTATCCCATTCTTTGCCTTTACGAAAGTATCACGTCATATAGGTACCTTTAATTATGAAATGTCAAATGACGACTCTATAGTAAAAAAAAGCTTTTCCAATTGACTGGCCAAAGATCGTACCAAGCACGAAGTTCATTTGTTTAGCAAGTAGATACTATTTATCAAATGTTCTTGCATTGATAAATTGAATTATTCTTCCCTGTTTGGTCTGATACTCCATAATCTGCAATCCAACTTCCGTAAGCTGGTTCATCCGGCTTATTCCGGCCCCTAGTCGGACAAAATATATTCCGCCAATTGGATGAGAACTTAATGATAGATAGACATGTTTGTTTGATATGTAGATCTTGACGGGGTTAAATGAAAGGACATAAACACCGGAGAATATTGTCAATATTAATTCATGTTCATATTCTCGAACCAAGCGCCAAGGTGTTTCGTCGATGTTTGACGACAACATGTTTGCATAATAGTGGCAACTAATATATCTCATCGTTTTTTTTTTTATTTTGGGGCGACAACTAATCATACACATTAATCAGCTTTCCATTGTTATTAGTACTATTATTATATTATTCATATTTGCTATCCACTAATGTTAGTATGAAGTGATATAATCGAGTTGGATTGAAAATGCTGAAGTCGGTTGACTTGTTTCAAGACTCGGGATCGCGACGACAATGTATCATTAGTATGACTTGTTATTATTTTATCTTGACGGCTTTGGAACTCTGACTGATTAATGGGCTGAAGTTAATCATATGCGTAAACAAGCGAAGAGACTCACATTTACGTCTATTGAATATATTAATATTATTAATATATGCTCCCGATAATATATAATCGGAAATGCCAGTCATGTGTGTATAAATAAAGATAGTTTCTGTCGATTATCCCATATTTGCAAATTCCATAATTGGTCAATCTCATTTCCAAGATCTCAGAATGGGTGTTTGACCCGTTCTTAGAACCTAAATGGTCGTAGAACGCTTTTACATCTCCGTGTGTGACTTTGTGATCTGTCACGCCATCAATTTCGGTTCCGCAATTTTCCCACCGTCCAACGTTTTCTACAAAACTTCTCGTCAACTTTTATAACTTGTTTCCTGCGCTGGACATAATCTTGTACATACTCGGTCATACCAGAATGGCAAACCGTGATCAACTCGATTTATACCAAAGAACAGCTGGACGGAGAAATCTCACCGCACAATATGGCCTTGGTTATGAACTAAAAGCAATCGATATTGAACTCTATCAAAGAGCAGCTGAACAGGGATATGCCACCGCTCAATTTAAGCTAGCCGCATGTTATAAACTTGGACTTGGAGTAGAAAGAAATGAGCGAAAAGCAATTGAGCTATATCAAAATGCTGCTGAACAGGGATATGCCAATGCTCAATTTAAGCTCGCTGCATGTTATAAACTTGGAATTGGTGTAGAAAGAAATGAGCTAAAAGCAACCGAGCTGACTCAAAAAGCTGCTGAACAAGGGCATGTTCTCGCTCAATATAATCTTGCTGTATATTATAAAAATGGAATTGGGTTAGAAAGAAATGAACAGAAAGCCGTTGAGTTACTCCAAAAAGCAGCTGAACAGGGATATACTAATGCACAATCTAAGCTGGCTGCATATCATAAACTTGGAATTGGAGTAGAAAGTAACAAACAGAAATTGGTTGAGTTATATCAAAAAGCATCTGAGCAACAAGATATTAATACTAATACCAATGTACAGTATGACTGTGATGAAGATGGAGCTGAAGTACAAAGAGATGAATTAAAAGTAGTTGAGCTAAATCAAAAAGCAGCTGAACAAGGACATGCCATAGTAAATAACCTTGATGTTAATATATGTAATGGAGCTGTAGTAGAAAAAAATGAACAAAAAGCAGTTGAGTTATATCAAAAAGCTGCTGAACAAGGAGATGCCACTGCTCAATATAACCTTGCTTTATGTTATGAAGATGGAATAAGAGTAGAAACAGACAAACTAAAGGCAGTTGAGTTATACCAAAAAGCATCTGAACAAGGACATGTCAGTGCACAGTGTAATCTTGCTTTATGTTATATGAATGGAATTGGAGTAGAAAGAGATGAACTAAAAGCTGCAGAGTTGTATCAAAAAGCTGCTGAACAGGAAGATGCCACTGCTCAATATAATCTTGCCATATGTTATATAAATGGTACTGGTGTGGAAAGAGATGAGCTAAAAGCAGTTGGGTTATATAAAAAAGCAGCTAAACAAGGATACGCTAGTGCACAATGTAGCCTTGGCTACTGTTATGAAAATGGAATTGGCATGGAAAGAGATGAGTTAAAAGCAATTGAGTTATACCAAACTGCAGCTGAACATGGTGATGCTAGAGCTCAATATATTCTTGCTTTATGTTATGAAGATGGAATTGGAGTAGAAAAAGATGAACAAAAAGCAGTTGAATTATGTAAAAAAGCTGCTGAACAAGGACACTCTGGTGCACAATGTAATCTTGCTTTATGTTATATGAATGGAATTGGAGTAGAAAAAGATGAACTAAAAACGGTTGAATTATATAAAAAAGCTGCTGAACAAGGAGATGCCACTGCTCAATATAGTCTTGCTGTATTTTATGAATATGGATTTGGAGTAGAAAGAAATGAACAAAAAGCAGTTGAGTTATATCAAAAAGCTGCTGAACAAGGAAATGCTAGTGCACAGTATAGCCTTGGCTATTGTTATAATATTGAACTTGGTGTAGAAAGAGATGAATTAAAAGCAGTTGAGCTATATCAAAAAGCTGCTGAACAAGGACATATCAGTGCACAATTTGTTCTTGCTTTATATTATATGAATGGAATTGGAGTAGAAATGGATGAACATAAAGCAGTTGAGTTATACCAAAAAGCTGCAGTACAAGGACATACTAGTGCACAGTGTAATCTTGCTTTATGTTATATGAATGGAACTGGAGTGGAAAGAGATGAATTAAAAGCAGTTGAATTATATCAAAAAGCTGCTAAACAAGGACATGCTAATGCCCAATATAACCTTGGTTACTGTTATGAAAATGGAATTGGCATAGAAAAAGATGAACTAAAAGTGGTTCAGTTATACCAAAAAGCATCTGAACAAGGCCATGCCAGTGCACAGTGTAATCTTGCTTTATGTTACATGAATGGAATTGGAATGGAAAAAGATGAACTAAAAGCAATTGAGTTATATCAAAAAGCTGCAGAACAAGGACATGCCAATGCACAATATAACCTTGGTTACTGTTATGAAAATGGAATTGGCATAGAAAAAAATGAACTAAAAGCAGTTGGGTTATATCAAAAAGCAGCTAAACAAGGATATGCCAGTGCACAATATAATCTTGGTTACTGCTATGAAAATGGAATTGGCATAGAAAAAGATGAACTAAAAGCAGTTGGGTTATATCAAAAAGCATCTAAACAAGGGCATGTCAGTGCACAATGTAGTCTTGCTTTATGCTACATGAATGGAACTGGAGTACAAAGAGATGAATTAAAAGCAGTTGAGTTATATCAAAAAGCAGCTGAACAAGGGCATGCCAGTGCACAGTGTAGTCTTGCTTTATGCTACATGAATGGAATTGGTGTAGAAAAAGATCAACTAAAAGCAGCTGAGTTGTATCAAAAAGCATCTGAACAAGGAGAAGCCAGTGCTTTATTTAATATTGCATGAGGATGGAATTGGAATAGGAAAAGCATTTTAATCTTACATAGTAGGAATAAATAACAATATAATATTAATATATTGAAAATAGGTAAACATTATAGGTAAATTGCAAGATTAATTTTTATATCAAATTGTAGTCAATTCATTGTCTTAATTTTTAGTAACAGACTAATCTGGACATTGTGGAAGTGAAGGCATCATTATTACATTAGTCAGCATTTTTTTAATTTCATCCATTATTAATAATATAAATAGACACAAACTAATCATAATATTAATAAATTGAACTAATAAAATGCTGACCATTTATAATCCTAATCACTACCAAGAGCATGTATTTACTTATTACTACTGATATATGGACCAAGCAGTATGACTTGTATGACTTCTATGCTTCAGGTCATGAGTGTTGATTTTTTATTATTACTGTCATAATAGTTCGCCTTTCTATGTGCCTGTCATAAACATCACTCTCTCTTACTTAACACTATCAGTATTAACCTTCTTATGTTGCTTGTCACAAAGTAACTGATAGTGATAAGTGAAGCCACTGTGTTGCAAGCTGACTATGACACCTTTTTTGATACAATGTGATAATATTAACACATCTTCATCAGTTTTTTCAGCAATAACTGTACCATAAACTGATTATCTTCAGCAAACATTTCATTTCATTGTAATAGTAGATACCTGTATACATAATCAATGTTGTATTATTTGAACGTGATGTGATAAAAAACGCAATTGACAGAGTTTTGCAAGTTACAATGATGACATAATAATAATAAATTGTCTATACTAATACGTACATTACAATTATTAACAATTTACAAGTTTGTTTTGAGTTCTTTGACATGACCATTCTAAAGTATTAAATATAGAGAAGTAGAAGGTATTGTAATTAGTATATTTTTATACAGGTACACGTGTTAATATTAATCTACAGTATGTTACTATCACAAGATTATCCAGTGTCAAAAAAAAAATGTTGCATTGCTCAAAATAATTAAAAATAGCTTGTTCAAGAGTTAAACTTCACAAATTTGTTAATAATAAAGTAACAATTAAATAATAAAGTGTTTTCAGGGAAAACAACTGTTAAATTGGTGTGGCAATTAAAAAAATTTTAATTACATGCTGATGACGTCTAGGCATTGAGTTTATCAAATTAATTACAATATTGTTTGAAATGTACTGTTATTTCTCCTTAATTTTTGGGGCATTCCCTTGTCTATGTTTGGCTTTTACGATTGCCCACACATTTTTTATGAATTCAGGCGTAGACTATTAGATAGGCTATTCTAGCATTATTGCATAGGTAAACTTTTGGAATCTATAATCTAGCTAGTATGCGTGAAATTATTACAGTACTTCTCCAGCTTTGATGTTATCACAGATGATGGGCCTGAATTTGTTTGGCATTCCAAATGCTACTGTTTCACAGTTGTAATAGAGTCAGACATAAGACATTGTGCTTTTTCTAGCATATACATGCACTTATCTCAAAAGTTGTTGTAATGATGGTATAGGTACTGCTAAATAAGTAAAGACAAAACCTTTGTTTTGTATTCCAGAGTTATAAATTGCATAAATAATGTGCTAGACATGTTTATGTTCGATATAAATAATTTTGTAACACACTGTATACTAATACCATCAATTACTATGGTGTTGTCGAGCCAATATACACAAAACCTTTCATCATTTAATTTCAAATTAAAGGCTTTATGACAATTTAGTGACGTTTAACTACGATTTATACGATCAAATATCGGTCTTGTATACGATTCTCCTAGAATATTATTTAATCTCGAGTATTACGTCTATTCCTCTAGTGGGATTAGACTAAAATCCTATCGGTCGGGAAATATAAACTAACTATGCACAAAAAAATTAAATAATAATCCTGATCACGATTAATGGCAAGTATAATCACAGAAATCGCAGTCGGCCGTTTTCGTTTCTCAATAGTTTATTAATTACACCACAATTATGGCATATTAATTATGAATAAAACATACTTTTTATCTTTAACACGGTTTTTATTCGAATATAAAGGACTATCCTAAGTATAAGCAAGGAATGAACTGAAAATACTGCTAAAGATACTGCTCTGCTATTGTCGAACCACTCTTTTAGCTCTATTCGTGTTGTTTACTAGTGACAAGATTTTTGGACTAAAGAGAACATCGTACAATTATAAGCGACAAAAAATTGGGATATAAGATCTCTCCTTCCATCGAACCATCAGATCTATAACTTATAATCGTGGAAAAGTTGACATGGCTTATTTTTTCATCTTCTATTTTTATTGATTTAAGATTGTGCGGTTATTATGAAGCTTATTCTATTTGGTACGTACAGTAACAACAAGTGATATAATATTAATAATGACGGTGTTGCTATATTAATATCGGTGGACTACATGATGATAGTGTAGAGTATCCATCATGATGTTTCTCTTGTCATCTATTTCTCAAGATCTTGTCTTTTTCTTAAGACAAAAAATGTGGCTGACTTATCATTACATTGATAAGTTGCTATTAAGTTTTGGTATAAACAATATGATAATAGCAACAGATTGCAGAGTGGAGATCGACTAGTTCAAACTTGTTAGCTCCATCCAAAATGTTTATCCAGCTGAGAGGTTGTCAACACAGGGGATGGATAATAATAAAGTCTACCGCCGTAAGTAGAAGTACAAACAGTGCGGTAAGAAACTGATGTGTTTGATTGTAACACATGAGCTTTTAGCAACCTTAAATGAGTCTGCCTGTATATTGTTACTCCAACTCCACCTGAAATAACAGGAGTTTCAGCATATCTGCAGCGGTTAAACAGGTTGAAAAAGCTTGCCTGCACTTGCTCATCATCATTTTTTTCGGATCGCTTTCTCTTGCGAGGTTTTTCGAAAATTCTGGACAATAATGTAAATTGTCAAGCTGCTTAAAAACTGATGTGTAGCTATCGCTCGGAACTGTTCGCAACAAGGTGCTCGCTAAAACCCAGTTTAAACTGTTGACGCGTAGCTTGTGTTCGATACAATTATCAGCGCTGATGATGATTGATTGATTGATTTGGTGACATCTACGGCTGTATGATGACGTGCTATGACGTACCATATTTACTATATTAGTTATTATTTTAATTAACAAATGGAATATTCCGGAAGGGTTGTATTCAAAAATGACAATGAGTCAAGTCCATTATTGTCTGAAGGCTTATAGCGATAGTATTAACACTTCATTATTTGATAAATCAGTAATATGATTGAGAGATATAGATGCTATACACAATCTTTTCCACTTTTTTTTTGTTGTGAAGTCAAATCGCAAGTAATTTATTACGAATGTTAAACCTCTTCCTAAGAAATTGAATGAGAGCGAAAATAGCTATTGTAAAAAAAAATATATATATAAAGCAATAAAAACCACTGAATGCTAAAATACCTGTGAAAGCCTCCTGATTTCTTCTTCACCTTCAATTGACTCCGCATCACTTTCACTTTCACACTTTCCGAGTCATCAATTACAATGGTTTCCACAGATTCAGTTGATATTGAATGTGTAATGTGGATATCCGCAGTGTCTTGGCAAATTTTTTTGAAAGATCTTTCTTCTAATAATATCGAAATATAAAATAATTAGTTCAGCTGATTCTCAACTTCTAGCTAAAAAAATGTTAATTGGTACCTCTTCCTATCTCTTTTTTTCGATGCCCAGACAATCCAGCATTGAATATTCCATCATTGACCGTTCCGATTCCTAGAGCTACCCTTAAATGCGGCTGGCTGGCGGTCAGGCCGAGTACCCAATAAATTTGGAAAATTAGTAGCATCCTTAACTAGTGCCTTTACAATTTCTAACTGGGAAACTACATTGGATCCCGATATTGAGAATCTATTGAGAAGACCCAATTAAAGTAAAATAATACATGTATTTCGCGAGAACTTTTACCTACAACGAATAATTTTATGTAAAATTCTGCTTTATTAGATAGTATAGAGTATCTTGCTATATTTTCTCTTTCCCTCGTGTGAATCTAAAGAGTCAATACACAGATAGGCTATTGAGAAGTAGTGGTATGTTTTTTGCAGACAAGATTGGCATAGAGAAAAGCGATTCCTGGGCAATTTTTGTATTTGATTACTAGAGCTATACGCAACCATGGGTGTGTACTTTATAGATTAAATTTTTAGCCGCGTCTCGTGATGTGTGGTGTGCAGCCAATAATATCTTAATTTAGAGTCAGCAGAATCTTGTCTTATCAGTCAACGCGCTTATTAACTGCTTTACAAATATTTTCAAATTCAGCCAAATCTTCAAATTCTGTTGTATTCTCTCCAAGTATGAATTCCGCTTGACGTGTTCGTACCAAATCTACCAAATGAGCCGCCGTATCGAGCTCCATGGCAATATCTCTAATTAAAGAACGAATATAAGTCCCTCCACCACACTCGACTCTAAGTTTAAATATCGGATATTGTGACGCGTCAGTTGATGTATCTAACATGGCGTCTGCGTGATCTTGTATTGGCGGTTTATAATTATGATGTGTAGTAAAGTCGAGCAGCTCTAGGCGATCTATACGCACATCGCGTGGTTCAATTGGTCTTGGTAGTTCAACATTCTTACGCGCATATTCGTACAGGCGCGTGCCATCCATGCGCAATGCAGAGTATCTTGAGGACAAATACATATTAGACAATCATTCAAGTTGTACATGAATATTAACTACGTCAACACACTCACTTGGGTGGAATCTGTTTCGTGACCCCGACAAATTTTGGTAAAATAGCTTGTAATTTCTCTTGTAGCCCATTATACACAGGTTTCACCTCTGTGACTTGTCCGTCAGCATCAAGAGTGTCAGTTTGGAAACCAAACATTGCAGTGGCTTCATACACCTATCTTAATCAATCGATCGATTAATCGAATGAGTTCACTCGGATCACATCTCAGCTGCCAAAAGTCCTAATATTAAAACATGCCATTTAATTATAAATTTCACCTTGTCACATTTAAAAAACCTTTGTAAATCTTTTGTCCCATTATTCACTCCCACGACCAATACTCCTGATGCCATTGGATCTAGTGTTCCTCCGTGTCCTAATTTGATTGCTTTTCTACGCATCATTTCTATTTTTGTGGCTGCCGCATAAGCGCGAGCAGCTTTGTTGATTAATGCTAGGACTTGCGTGCATGTCATACCACGCGGTTTGTTAGTTGCAAAGAGTCCATGAAGTTCTATCTTCTTTGCCATGCTTAACCACGTACTGAAGCAAAATTTTCCGTTCTATGGTCACCTGATTAAAATCAAGTTCACATGATTGCGAACTCCGTTCGTGATACGAATTCTCCGGGGTTGTCACTAACAGCAGCCGAAGCGATGAGAATATATTCTGTCTCTACAGATAAATGCATGTGGTTACCATGGCGTAGAGTATATAATTGGTAATGGATAGTCGTGTTTTACATGTATTTATTAGAGAGATGAAATGACGTAAATGGGAATGTGAGATTGGAGTGTATAATCCGTGTAAACAGAAGGCTTCATAATGACGGAAAAGGATTTGTAGACGAGAAATTTGGTGAATTTTCATAGAAGAGGTAAAACGTACTATGAATTGGTCAGAATAGTTATCGCTAATATTGTTAGGCTGGGAAGAATAAAAGAGACACATTAAGAAAAACAATTTAATATAAATGTTGAGCAGCCACTATCAGCAAACAACGTATTAAACATGGGGGTTTCTTCAGTAAATTTAAATATGATAAATTCTGAATCTCAGAATTCATCAGCATTCTCATTGATTAAAGCATCGTCAATAGCCTCCCTCACTTATCGTGTATTCGCAATTAAAATCCATTGCCTCACAAAAATTTTGGATTACATTTTTTTAATGCGCGTTCTCTAACTTTGATCAATTGCTAAAATGACTTGAGTGCTGTATGTCAAGCAAAAACATTCATTGGCATGATTCAAAGAAGCGGCTTTTATGGTGAAGGAAAAATTGTTGTAGTTCTCACAACATGACATTTTGACACGTATCTATGGAAAACCCATTGAGTGATTAACCATTTCAATAGCAGGCGACACAATATCAAATCTTAGACAGCAACCAAATGATAAATTATGTTCTTCCTGGTGCTTTATAAGAGTGATTACATTCTATAGCAACCGTTTTATATCTTTTTTTTTAAAAAAAAAGCAACCGCTATCAATACACTTGCACATGAAGCATTCGTGCAGTCTTTTGATTGCGTAATGATTTTGAACGATACGACCATCCCAACCCATAGCGGTACCCCACTTATTTGCCTATATCGATAAATACAGTCAGCGATGCACAACAGTATTTTGCAGTGCATTGATGACTTATTAAGTCATATTGCAGTTGCCAAACATTTTGTGGAAAGGTGCTTTTACCATAAATCGTAAAGAAGTGTTTGAAAATTAAACTATACTAAATTAAGCATTCTACATTCTATACATCCGTGAAGACTGCGGACGTGATACCTGCGATTGTTTTACAGTAGCTCTCTTATGCCCAACCACTCTGCACCCATCTATTGTTCGCGTTACCTGCCTCATTCTAACGAAATACAAATCTATCGAGAACTGTGGAATATAACAGATACAGATACAGATACAGTATGTACTACAAATCCGTTGACTTTTTAGATACTTGTGACGTACTAGTATACAAAATTGATTGAATTAGATCATTCCGCATATTCTAGACTTTTAAGCTCATCAATGTCCGATTCAATGATGCAAGTCGAATTGTTCAGGGTTGTGCCACAAACTCATTTGTAGACAGTACAAAGATCGAACTTTAAATTGAAGCCATGATCGAATGATCGACCTTTTGCATGCTACAACCCGAAATCTATTCTATAATAATGATAGACGAGTATCAATTCCTTCCCAAAACCTCTCCGAATACACACAATTCGCTTAATAATGTATTATTCATCCTTATGATGAATTTTTATTATATTCAATTACCGGAAATACATATTAATTTTTTTTTACATACCTTGGCAAATCTAGTTTACTACAGAAGCTAAAAAAGTTATATACAAGAATAATACAAAACATGTGAAAATGGAAAATAAAAGCACAGAACACCTGTGCGAACGTATTGCTTATACATCATTTGGAAAATACATCGTAGAGTACTGCAAGTAAAGCCATCATAATGAAAATAAGGTAAGAAAACCAAACAGCAGCAGCCAAACCATTAAGCAAGAAAGTAGGTTGTCGGCGCCGGATATTGATGACGAGCTGGTGGTGGTTGTTGTTGATGCTGCTGTTGCTGCTGCTGCTGTTGCCGTGGTGATCGTTGTGGTTGTGATTGCGGTTGTGATTGCGGTTGTCATTGCGGTTGTCATTGTGGTTGTGATTGCGGCGGCGGTGGCTGTTGTCGTTGTTGTTGTTGTTGTTGCTGCTGCTGTTGTTGTTGTGACGATTGAGCAAGTATAGGTGCAGGCATCTGAATTCCGTAAGACTGTAAGTATTCAGGGATTATTCCGCAGTCACAGCCACCGTGACAGATCATTAGCGATTTCAAATACAATACTTGTTCACGCAAGTGATTTACCGTATTAGTAAGTATTGTTTTTTCGGATTCAAGATCTTCCACGTGTTTCTTTAGATTGGTCGTAAATTCCTTTTTCTTTTGTCTACATTTGAGAGCTTAATAATGGCCTAATCGTAAGAATACGATCACAGTAAATCACACACAGACACACACACGTATATACACATAAAATGTACGTACCAGCCTGCCTATTTCTTTCCAAAAATTTCGCTCTTTTCTCATCTTGCGTTATTTCCAGCTCTTCTGATGCTTTTCTTTTACGAGAAGTCCGAGTTGGCGATGGTGCATCAACCACCAATGTTTCTTGGGTTCCTGTCTGCTCGTTTCTGTCATTTACCTGCTCCACATGATCATTATGGTTTTTCTGGTTTGCATTACACCTGGCTTTACAAATACTACCATCATCTGTTCCATAATTTGTGCCGCTATCGTTCATGTCTTTTTCTTTTTCGTTTTTCTTCTTATTATTATTATTAATGGTATTATTTTCATATTTGTTGTTCCTGTAGCTGTTCTTATTGTCATCATTATTGGCTCTCCGTGCAACGGTATTTGCCGCATTGCTATCATTCAAACTCATATCATTGCTACCGTTGATAATGATATCAATGTCCTTACTGCCTCTTCGATCGTAGTTTTTAATGCCTGCGACAAATCCCGCATCACAGTTTTCGTTATAGGTGGTTGGATAGTTGTTGATGCCAGCTCGACAATCAGTAGAGAATGTATTGAAACTACCTTCTGTGGTGGTGAATGGACCTTGGAAGCTCGTCAAGAGGTTGTATGATGTGTTGGCAGCAGCAGTGGGATTCGAATTACTATTGTTGGAAGCACTCTCATTGACCATGGCGAATTGAAGATCATTGTTCATGTAGACATCGAAATTCGTAATGTCTGGCGCAACATCACTGTTCAGGTTACCATCGAGGACATTGTTCATGTCTGCGTTGACGAGGTTTTCCATTTCAGGATAGATTTCAGTGGCTGTGGCGGTAGTGGTGGTAGTGGTGGTAGTGGTGGTAGTTGAGACAGCAGTGTTGTTGGGACCAACGTAAATGTTGTTTACGTCAGTGAAAATGCCTTCGACACATGGGGAAGCGGGTCCATGAACGACGGTAGGAGACGCTGCTTGCATAACTGTGAGTAGTCAATATAAAATGCTGTGTTAGACTGGCATTTCAAAATTGTTGGGTTTTCTCCCTAATAATATTATTTTAATGTCAATTAAAGAGACTGGTATCTCGCGGTTGTAATGCGTATAACAAAGATCTGAGACGAGTTTGCAATGTTTTAAAAAAAAAATCTGTTTTGACTTACGGTCAAAGTCGACCTCGCTTTGATTGCCGTCGTAACAATTTCCGAGAGCTAGTAGTAAACTGAATTCCTCTGTGGAGAGAGCCATTATGCTCGAAGGAGTATCGATTTCCGAGGCGCTTGGAGTGGTCAAGGCAGATGTATCTGAAAGAGGCATCTCTTGCGATATTTACAATAAGGGAGTGATGTTTGTGGAAATGATGCAATCTGTTGACCGGTTTTTATTGTGAGCGTGTGTGAATATGAAATGGGGGAGAATAGTAATGGAGTGTGAGGAAAGGTGATGGTGGTGGGATGGAGATTGATGAGGATTTTACTAGTGATAGGATTTTTTTACTTAGTGAAGAGGCTCGAGTAGCACGCAGTGAAACCGCGGTGTCAAATTCTCTTGGAAAGGTGTTTATATGCAAAGATACAGGCTTATATATATCACGATTAATTGATTTGGTCTGGGTATATTTTGTTTAGATTGGTACTTGGTCTTTTTGACATGCTTGTCGTACCATTGTGGGGTTGTCAGACGCTGACTGGCACATGTAAACTTAGCATTTAGCTATACTAAAGTGTACAGATCGAAGGTTTTACAACGGAGAGTAGCATAAATAAACGGCTCTATTCTTAATTGAAATTGATATGATGTCATCACGCTTTTTAACTGTTGAAATGAGGTGGTACAAGTGTTTGATTCATATTGTATAAACAAGTAAAAATACATAAAGCGCTTTAGAAACAAAAAACGAATTAATGAAACGGGTGGGAAAGTCTTAAGTTAATTGGCGTCTTAACTAATAACGGATGATTGCCGGGGGAGAGCGAGCTGGGAGGGTGGAATAAAATAGAATAAATTACCTTTTTTTTTCAACAAAAAGTTACTTATTGTTGTTATTAACCGTCTCCAATATGGTATAACATAGCTGCAATTTCAAATCAGACAAGAAAATAAACTTGAATATTATACAAGCAAATAGTATAACAGCATGTCGATACTGGACATATATACCTATATACATGTATATTTAATTAATTAACGGATCTAGACCCAATGGATTGATTTATTGTAATTGGGATAATAATAATATACTGTATTATGTGTGATCTTTGTTAGTCGCGTTAAGCGCCCATCTAAAAATTCATTGCTGCAATGTGTTGCCATTGGCGTACGTGTGTTTAATTTGTAGTACACTGAAAAGAAACTTTCCTATTACAGTGATACAACATGAAGATCACTTAAACAAATTCCAGAAATATGCAAATGGGCAATTGGGGTATTTTAATTGATGAGCAGAGCGGGCTATCATCGTCCTGTGCGCTTGTTTAAAAACAAGGTTACAACAATGACGTAAATAAAATTCAGCTGTCCAAAAACGGTATCCATTTAACGTTAAAGCCAAACAACAAGCAAGCAGATACCAAATAGGCAGTCCTTATAATCAGCCAACAAATAAACACAATCACATGTCGAGATCTATAAACTATGTATTACCATGATTGAAAAAAAAAAAACTAAAAAGTATAAATATCTTTCCTGGTATATCGCATATAAAGTTTCGCAACATGGAAACCACATTCGTTTGTGGCAGGTATACGACCTACCCCCCGCTATCTTGTACTTTATCTTTTGTTTCTTGTGTTTGCTTGCCTGCCTGCCATACCTACCCCCCTTCCCCTTTCCTCAATTGCAAGCATTACAATGGCCAATAACTGCTCATTAAATATATATATAGTATGGGCTATTTGTTGGTGCCGAGTCGAACATATTGTTATATTTATTACAGTGCATAAATTATCGGCCAATCATTGGTTTTATCAGCATGTGACTTTTGTGCTGTGCAACGTGAAGATATCATTTTTTTTTTTTACAATCATTAGCCCGTCCGCATCCCCCCCCACCTCAATAAACCGTTTATTTTTGTACTTTAATGGAGTACATAATTTAATCGAACGATTATCGCTTAATCTCATTCTTTAACCCTTTTTTTTTTGCATCCGACAATGTTTATCCAATTCAAAAATTGTTTGTATGCATAATGAATACGCGAAAAGCCAGATTTGTTTGTTTTCACCCGTGATCTTCATTCGGACAATTATATAATTTTATATCAATTTGCTTGTTTGCCAAAAGAAAAAAAGATCGAAATAAGACGAAAAATTTAATGGGTGGTGAAAAGAATAAAATATATTTATACTGTATATTGTGTTCGATCGGTTTGCCGGCGTTATCGTTTCTATCATGTACGCTTGCATGTTTGTTTACGATCTGTATGGACGGAAGGCCTGCGGTCAACCATCGTTGTCGGTAATCGCGGGACCCGGTCTATTTCTGTATATACATATGACCCCACAATATCTTCACTGGAAATTATTATAGCGGAATCCGCAGCGAAATCGAAAACCTAACGTGCCTAATCGGGCGTATACAAGCCTATATATTTACCCGAATCTCCAACAATCTTTTCGCTCCCGCCCCCCTTCCTCGAAAGACTCTCACTTTCAACAATGTTCATGCTTCATCACTTTGTTATCAGCCTGCAAACTTCCCACGATGATTCCGTCCAAGAGAGTGCTGATCTGAAAAGAATGATCTATTATCATACACTTTTCGATTCAACGATTTTCACATTCCGTGTTGTCAAATGCCAAGCTATTTGTTATATTAATATTGAACTCGGTAGAAAATCGTTTCAAGGATCACAGTAGGGAAATAAAAAAGTCGAATTGCATGAGATCATGTGGCTATATGTTGATATTCAGTAAATATTTATATGGCTTATAAATGTGGGATATTTTGCTGTGAAAATGTTATTGTCGATTACAATTGTGAACAGGTCTTTGTTTGTTGTTGTCCATATTCACATAACACAGATAATAGCATGTATATGCTTATTAAAAATTGATATACTGTAAGTAATAGTGAAAATTATGGACCTGGTTCATTTCCCCGACAATAGTTTCTCGGACAATAGTACTCAATTGACATACATGCTCAACAAAGAGTTTGACAAAGGCCAAAATGATTATCGAGTGAAATGGATTATTGTATGGCCAGACTATCACGCATATAACTACTAATTCAATAATTAGTTCTGGGTAACTGTTTATCCATTGACTCGGATTCTATTGTTTATGTTTGATTGTAATGGTTTGAGATGAACTTACTATTATGGGAGAGAAATAAAATTGGTAAGCAGACAAATTTATCGTGATTAAGGAAAACTAAAAGGAAATTCATTTAATTGCCCTTACCAAAAAGTCCGATATCTGCGTTAGTGTTTTACATTACTCCTCAAGTAATATTCGTATTGGCCAATCAAATACGCGTAGAAGTTGGTCTAACAGACAATTCCTTTCGCACTATCGAATACTTAAACATGTTTGGAAATCAATGCTGAGCTAAAAGTCTTTCGTACGTAGTGTGCTGTATAAAAGACCCGATACATAAAACTATTATTATTTTGTACATTAAATCTTAATGATGTTTTTTGATCAAAAATATGGTTCACCAAAGTTTTGTACGCGTGTAGAGGTCAATCGGTGAAGCCGTCTATCACCCATATTTTTACATGCCCGGCTTTAACGTGAAATACAATGTTCCTGGGCATTCCAAAGTCATAGCGGTCCTCAAGACTGAATAGTAGCACCCCAGAAAGATAAACACGTTAATAATCCACTTTATTATATAATCAACTACATTAATATCAACAATTAATATTTTATCCGAAAACCAAAAAGTCTTCGGGCTGAGCAGTTCCCGCGTATTCAACACAGTAACCATTTTGTCATCGTGTTCATCACCATCCCTTAATATTGCGATCCTCTCTTCACAGACAAGTTTTGTATATTCCCACGCGCTATTCTCTCATTCACTCGTACGTAATATAATCTTTCCTATGCCTACTATTAAATCGCTTTCCCTCTGGGTCGCCCCTATACACGCCTTGAATAAGTTCATAAAAGTACTTATACCACCATAACAAATTATCAAACTCGCCATTGTATTCGCCTTTATCTTTTTCGCGGTATTCAACAAGAAAATAATAAATAGCTTCTATAGTAGCGAGATAATTCTCGCTCCGATTTTGATATCGCCAAAACATAGTCTTGCGCGGATGCAATGTGACCTTGCGAAAAGAAGACAAGGCTGTCGTGTATTTCAAGATGCTTATGGCTTGTTTCCAGGTACCATCTATTACGACAAGTTTGTCAAAAGAGTCGAGAGGTATTGTATCGAGTGTTTGGGCATCGGGTGCAGGATACAAAAGCAGTATGCGAGATGGATCAGAGTACGCGGGAATCGAGGTACTGGGATAGACGGAGACGGAAGTTGGAGAGATTAAACGCGCGTGGATTGCTGTCGATTTTCCTGAACGTTCACCCGGATGTTTTATACTAATAAACAGATCAGAAATCAAAAGGGAAGAGAGGATGGGGACGCGCGAGTGGGAGGGGGGCGGGTTGGAATAGAAAGTTAAGAATGTGAATTATGAGCGTAAACCAAAAAAGAATCGTGCCAAGTCTCACCTCGGCCTGTCTCATTATTCGGGCTGTCACATTAAATTCTCTTGCCCTCTCCCAACGAAAAACTTACACATCAATGTCAATAGGCAATTCCAACTTGGGCATCACGTTCTCACATGCTTTATCCACGACAAAGCAATCATGGCAGAAATACTTGACGAATCTGTTACACGTAGGACATGGTTTTCTTTCTGTTATCGTATCTAGTATATCTGTTGGAGATATCTGAAAGGCGGCGAAGGGAGACGTGGAAAGTGGAGCCGAAGCTGATCCGAGAGGATTGTAAACTTTGGTTGTCTGCAGAGTACCAAAGAGAGTGCTTGAAGTGTCAAGAGCAGGGAAGGGATCTGGGTAATGGAGGGAGAGAGACAACGGAGGGGCAAGGAGAGAAAACGAGACCACGTGTTGAATTGATTAATAACGGCTATTCTGATTAAGAAAATTGGTCAAAGATCGTCGGGTTTTTACCTAACGTGTCGGCTTGGTTTTCTGTCGCCATATAATAATTAAGTTTTTGCTGAAAATGAAAATTTTGTCCCCAAACACAAATTGTCGCAGGGGTTCAAAAATTGCTGATCTTTGTATTTATATTCATAGTGCCCCTAACCACAATATAGTCAAGCGATTGACAAAATCTCCGATTAGCTAAAGCAAATCAAAATCTCGGTGATATGCAGGCTGAACAGCGAGAGAATGCAAGTTTATTCCTGTTTATCAAATTAAACTCTAACTAGTCAAGAGATTTATCGAATTTTCGTACGCCAAACGTTTATATACTCTAGGACGAGATTAAACAGATACGTCGGAACAATACAGTGTAGAAACCTTTGTGATTGAAAGGATATCAAGAGATGCAAATCTCTGTCATATTAATCAATAGTTGGATAAAGCCCGGATAGAAAAAAAGAAATTCCTGCATTCTAATTACATAGTATGTACACGAGATCTTTGACTGACGGTAGAACCTTTCAGAAAGAAACTTGAGCCTCCATAATATTGCCGTCAGTAGTCGAGCAGCGAATGCTCACGCATGCTTGCATGCATGTATGGTTGTTACTGTATTAAGTTTGTGAGCAAGTTTTATAATTAATTCTTCATTGCTTGGCTCTGTTAATAACACGAAATGTCAGAATAAAAGATCCATCCATCAATTCTAACGAGTATATTGGATAAAGCTTAAGAATGAGTGGTGGCTATACATGCCGCCGATAAATATCAAACGATAGCTCAGCGTTTTTTTTGCTAAAATATGGTCTCGAGATTGATCGCGACCAAAAGAAAACCAACAAGTGTTTTTTTAGCTGCTGTCCTCCATAACCTATTAAAGTGCCATATCAAACTCCCGTTTAGTTAGATTGTATTATTGATAATACCTATAATTTTTGCATAAGACGTAAATCTATAATCAACGTGCATCGCGAGGAACTTTACGAACGCACTTTGTCAAGCGCGCGTGGTTTTCCCTTTGATCGAATGATCGCCTAGTACAGTCGATCACCTTCTGATAGATGTTACACAGCAAAATGAAATATAACATTCCCATAGGGTTTACGTGGAAACCGACAAACAATGTCATCACCAACCTCCGAGACTGATGGTTTAATAAACGCACTTTTGCAATCGAACACAAAGAGTCCTGAAGAGATTACTGAAGTTTTAGGCGTATTAAGCATTGCTCTTGATGGTTCGTTAATACTAGAATGAATCTTTGATGCGTCGAGTTGAGTCATCAAAACGTACTGATGATAACGCTTGACCGTTCTCTTAAATCTTACCACCACCACCACCACCTCCTCCTCCTCCTCCTCCCTCACCCTCCTCAGGTCCACAAGGCGCACAAGTGACTCAAGCAGTGTTATCGGCAGTTCCACTCCCAAACTTTTTTACCTTTCTCGAGAGTTCGAGTGAATCTGTTATAAACGCGGCAGGAATTGTATTGGAAAAGTTACTACGAGCCGTTACCTATGTTGATATTGTGTCTTCAGAATTAAAGGTTACATGAAGCTTGGTTTTGATCTTTTCTAAAAGTTGTCTTCTCCCCTATCTTTAAACTGAGTAGAGATTTTGATTTGATTTGATTTGTAGGATTATTTTCGGCTCGGACTGTCGAGTCCATTACCAAAGATATGCCTTCTTACTCTCGGTCAGATTGAAAAATGTCTCACAAATGAAGAATACACAATTGATCTGGTAAATCAAAGTTAATTTTATGATGTGGAGACCTCAATTGTCTTTTGACGATTATTTTTATGTAATGATTTGGCTATAAAGATCAATTCACCACTGTATGATTCGGTCATTGAAGTCATTGGCAATGAGGATATACCGACAGCGACAAGGGCTGCAGATTTCGTTGTAAAGGTAATTTGAACACTCTTGGTGCTTGGGAATGGTGACAGTTTTTTAAACACAAATCGCGAAACGATCAATCTATTTTATTACAGATTGCCGAAAATCCAAATGGATTACAAGCAATTTTTGATACTCGACGAATTGCCCACCTTAATGAACTGTCAGAACGGTAATAGTCTGTATATTTAATCTTCCTAGTCGACCGGTTCAATAGCTATTAACATGTTGATTTTACAATTTCTATAGCAATGACACGTTGAAATTCCGTGTCATTGATTTACTCTCGCGAATAGCAAATATTTCAGACGAAGCCTTTCATCTGTGCGAATCGTCCGGTGCACTATACAGTATCGTAACCATTTTTCACTCTAAAGACATACTACTTAGACTCAATGCTGTCGAATCCTTCATTCAGGTATATACATATATAAATATTTCTCTCTTTGGTTTAAAAATTTTCTTGTCATTGTCGTTTTTGAGTAACTCGGCTCTATATATAATTCAACAGACATTTCTGTACCCAATAATACATTGTGCTGTATAGGTGGCCGAAACTCCAACTGGATACATGTTTCTCAAACGAACGCGAATAATAGAATCGCTCATCGACATGCTGGCGTTGGACGAAAGCGACGTGGTGAACGTGCTGTTGAAATGTGGAGCAATCAAGTTTTTTGGACGTGTTGAGGTAATCCAAGGTTCGGGCGAGTGTAGCCGCGTTCACAAAAGGCTTACAAATGTCGGTGATTTCGTGATAGGCAGTCGAATTTGAAGAGCTTGCGCAGACTCACGAATTACTCAAGAAACTAGCCCAGTTGCTGGAAAGTGACAACTTGGAAGTGAAAGTAAATAGTTCCCGATTGTGTTGCGTAGTTTGTCGAATATAATTTCAGTTCCCCGATTCTCGTATACCGTTCTAATAATTGTGTTTCGTTGTAGATAACAACGGTAATAGTCCTTGGTAACATAGGTAGCACACAGAGGGGACTTGTCCTCTTGGATGCCTCAAACACGCTTCAAAACTTCTTGAACGTCTACCATGCTTCGAGCGGGGAAGTGAAGCTTGCATGCTTACGATCATTATCATGTTTCTTTGACGTCAGGTAGATAAAGCAAACCATTTTCTAATTTATCAAACGCTCCTCGATCATCTCACACGTAGGCTTCCGGTATACACGTTTTCACACCATTTCTTTTTTTCCCCAGTTCATCACCTCAGATAACTACAACCGTGCTTTCTCTCTACGCCTCACTTTCCCCAACACCACTCCCAACATTCCTCTCACTCTCATCGTCGGCACTGTCCGAAGTCCGTTTTGCAATCTTTTCGATATTTGTTGCTCTCTCCAAGCATTCTTTTGCTCGTCATGACTTTTTTCGATCAACATATTCCAGAGGCTTTCTTGATTTCATCTTGAATCGTACGACAGAGAAAAGCAAAGAAGGAAAAGAGTGGAAGTTTAGCGTCGTCGAAGCACTCTGGAAAAATCAAGAGGAAAGTGACGAAGGGTGGGACTGGGAAGGCGGGGCTCGAGTCAGAGATAGATTGCTTAAATATATAAGGGAGGGACCGTTCCACGTTCATACCGAGGCTGCTGTTGCATTGGAAAGTGGTTAGAGCAATTGTCCAAAGGGGGAAGGGGAGAATACGCAAAAAGAAGAAATCGAGCAATAACGTTCATTAATGTAATTCTCAAAACAAAAATCGACTTGGACGATTTTGTGAGATAAAAATCATTATAATCTGCTTTATTAGTTCTGTTTCCTGTATAGTAATTACAATATCGACCAGTGACCCTTATTAATAATATGGAATTGGATAATTAAAAGTGAATAAAGCTCAAGATACATTTGTCATAACGTTTGTTAGTGGTTCTTCCAGATGCCTAACTAAAGCATCGGACTAGGATTGACAATTCAATGTTAGGTTAAGCCTCATTATATCGAATACACGAACTGTTTTTTTACCTTTGCTTTCAATATTGCGATTCCCACTTCTGGTTTAGCAACGAGACATAGCATCATCTTTGATACTGTCGTCAATGCAAGAGTGCCCTCCTACACGAAATACATAGAATGCATTTGAGGGGAAAACGAGGTTTCCATGAATTTCATTTTTTCGCTTCCTTTTCCACAAAATAATAGCACACACAGTGTTTGCTGCCCCTTTAGACCAACTCAATTCTTATGTGTGTCTCTCGCGTATTTACTCTAAATTCTTTCTCTTTCCTACCTCGCACTCAACAACCAAGAACCTCACACCGTCGTCTTGGGTCATGGATTTCGTTCCTTTTTCAAACGTTGTCCATACGTTCGACGCAATGGCGGCATATATTCTTGCCTCCCGGTCCGTTTCTGCCACAAATGATATTGGAGAGCCTTCGGAATTCAAAAGCCTGAAAGAGTAATGCGGAGTCAAGTAAGTGTGTGCAATGCAAACGGTATGGGGTTTTCTAGAATTGCATCAGGGTCGTTTGAATGCTTACAATGTTGCACGCACTCCGCCTGACGTCGCTTGTTTTAGTACTTGTTGTATTGCTTTTGGTTTTAGCATTATGTCTCGGGTTTGAGGAAAACAAGTAATGCGAAAGAGCAAGAAACCCGATATCCTATTCGATCTAAATTCCTTATCAATTAAAGAATATCTGACGCAAATCATTTCCGTCCCAACAAATGCTTAAATGCTATGCTGCTGCAATATAAAGATATTAATCTGGACGGAATGAAGACACATCTGCAGCAGGCTTGTCACAGATAAGTGGTTACAGCATTTGTCTACGTATTCATACCGCGTCTGGCCACGCTCTCGAAAAACCAAGAGATAATTGCATCTTTTTTTCGTGATTTTTATTGTCAAAGAGGGAACAAAAAAGTTGATTTAGTTTCTTCCAAACGCCATGATTTATAAAGAATTTTATAGATTCAATAATATCCTTTCCTTCTCTTGTGTACAATCTAGCACTCGACGAAATTCTAATAGCAATGTCACCCAAGAATTACATTGTAAACATTATTTTTAGGCTCTAAGTGTAAAATTGCCTTAGTTATTTATAATTCAACCTTCTTTTATTCTGCAATCACTCTCAAAGAGAGCGTGTGTGCGTGTGTAATAGAAAGAATACTATTATATACGAATGAACAATAAATGCAGAGCTTTGAGAAGACGCCAATAGTTGAATGGTAGTTTGTAACCTCATTATTATATTTTAATTCTTAATTAATAATATTAATATATTATTTTTCAAATGTTATAAATGACACCAGTGTTCTGGTTATCAATCCTTCTAATTATTGTGCTTGTTACTTACTGAACAATCATTAAGCCAATCAAATCAGATGACTTTTGTGGCTCATAGTCACTGAACTATCTTGTCATTCATGTAAAGTAGTAGGACGAATGACTTTAGTGATATTAATATATACTATCACCTATAATTTTGTCAATGACGTCCTTCATCTCATTCCCAAGCCTTATGATGTCACTCCAGTTGTGGTAGTTTAAGTTCGGTGACTTTATGCGTACCAGAAAGTATGCCCGCTTGCCTTGATCAGACGTGAATACAGCAAAGCCCCTGGAGAGAAGGATTGAACTTCTACTTGCAATGTGAAAAAGCATGAACTGTTTTTACATAAATATATAAATTTGGTCAAATACCATCACACTGTAATCTGCAGACGGTATAATAATCAGCTTCGGCAACGATGTTCACAAACGAAATAATTATTATACTAGACACTTGATTATCTTTAAACACAGTTTTTATTAGACTATTCTAAGCAAGAAGCACAGTGCTGGCCAGCATAAGGAGAACTGGTATAAGTATAAGGTGGAGTTATAAAAGTCAAGTGATACAATAACAAGTGTATATATAATAATAAGGGAATTCATTATTTAATAACATATTATTCTCGTTTTATTCAATTAATAGCAACATCCCTGTCATATAATTTAGTGACTCAAATCTTTTTGAGTAGACTTGCAAACGTGGAGTGTTTACAACTTTGTCTAGTAATAGTGATAGATCTGAATTGCCTTCATCACACTAGGTTTAAAAATCAAACGTCAAATAATAAAAAGATCACAACTTTAATATTAAACAAGTATTACTCTTTAGCAAATAATCTTGTTTATAGATTTATAATAGTAACTGCAGAATGGTAGGTCTTAACAAATAAACAAGTTTATTTATTACCACAACTGCAACCAAAGAGAAATTCATTATCATATCAAGTTCAAACCAAATGATCAATTGTTTAACCATATGTTAATATAAAAATTATTTTATTTGGCTGGAAATAGAAACTTCACTTGACTGTTTATGTGACAAATACAATGATAGTATTTTATATGAAACATATTTTAATAATAATAATCATAAATATATCTTTATTACTATAAATTGTTTAATAACCTGCTGTTTGATATTCTATGAATATTAAAAATTTCCAAAATCACTATTGATGACTTCTTTGGTCAGAGTGGTCATACCAACAACTGGACAGTAAACTATAAAAGTCTATGCAGGCAAGCCAAAGACTTAGTTAACAATATTCTCAAATACTTGTAAAATATTCATCTTAATATTCACATTAGCATAAAAATTTCATAACATTATCCAATTTACAGCCATTGTAATTTGTGTCAATATCAAAATCTGTAACAAACCTACTTTCTATTTCTATACAACTCAATCTTTTCTCTTATTTTTTCCTTTACTTCTGACCCATTTTCATAAAAAGTATACACCTTACTTCTT
>CAJVPJ010000059.1:0-52104 GCA_910592205.1 Paraglomus occultum
CGGTTACAGTGGTGTAGACAACATAAAGGATGGACGGATGAGCAATGGAAGAAAGTTATTTGGAGCGACGAATCTCGGTTTACTTTATTTAAAAGTGATGGGAGAACTCGGGTTTGGAGACTCCCAAAGGAAAAATATGACATTGACTGTGTTGTTCCAACGGTTAAGCATGGCGGTGGTGGAGTAATGGTATGGGGTTGTTTTACGTGGGAATCTTTGGGGCCTTTGGTCCGAGCTGAAGGAACGATTAATAGTCAACAATATATAGACATTTTAAACACTCATTTAGTACCATTTATGGAGGAACTCGATGGGGATATTGTTGAGTATGAATTTCAGCAAGATAATGCTCCTGTTCATACAAGCAAATTGACAAAGACATTCTTTGATGATTCGAATATAAACTTGATGAAATGGCCTGGACAGAGCCCTGATCTTAATCCCATTGAACATCTATGGGATGAGCTTGAAAGACAAATTAGAAAACGGAGCCCTCCGCCTGTATCTGAGAGAGAATTAACTGTAATTCTTCAAGAAGAATGGAAGAAAATTTCTGATACTGTATTTCAGAAACTTATTCTAAGTATGAATAATAGAGTTAAAGCAGTTCAACGAGCTAAAGGCTATGCAACAAAGTATTAGTAAGAGTCTAGCTCATATTTTGCTTTACAGTGTGCTTAAATACTATTCTGATTACATGGATTATTAAATTTTTGTTATATTTTAACATAATAAACACATAATAAATATAAAATTTTATTTCTCGGCAGCCATGTAAGATAAAATTGTGATGTTTTGACATTTAGTTGAGGGCATTTAAAGGCTTTCAATAAATATTAATTTGCACTGGGTCGTAGCATAAATTTTATTTGCGTACATTTTTAAACGTTCAAGTAGAGAAACTTAATTTTTCACATTTTTAGTTGAGTAAAGTCGGGTATAAGCAAACTTGACAGTTTACATATTAACCTGTGTTGAAATTTTGCAGGAATGTAGCTCAATACAAGCGCAAACTACGGCTAAAGTTTCATAGAAATCTGATGTTTCTTTACGGAGTTATGCATGATCAACGAAAATTTTAAGGGGTGGTCGGAGACTTTTGGTCACCCACTGTATTTTGAATGCATTCAAAGCATCCATATTTGATATTGAATTGCTTATGATTTCTTCTTCTAATGCTTCTTGTACTGCTGCGCTCGATGTCTTGGATTTCGCTATCTCTCGAAGGGCCCATAGCCACGGTTGCTCAATCATTATAATATGTCGATTTTACTATTCATGGTCTCGATATGCAGGCTGCTTGGTATGTCTAGATCAGTGTAGCGAATAAGTGGCTCAATCTAAAGTAGATGGAAAATATCTTGCCTTTACAGTAGGGCATGGATTAAATTATTGTTAGAAATGTTGGCTACAGTTCTATTCCAAAGTATGCGTCTCGATAAGTCGGCCAACATATGGCCGACTTATCGAGAATCACGTAATCAAGTCTTTTAATTAATCCTTTTATTAATAATAATAATAATAATAATAATAATAATAATAATAATAATAATAATAATAATAATAATAATAATAATAATAATAACAACAACACATTTATTTATATAAAAAGTCTCACGAATACATAACATTTAGCTTTATCGTATGATCTAATGACTGTCTATTGCTTTAATCGTATGACCTAATACTAATACTAATATTAATATTAATATTGCCTTAATCATACGATTCTAAATAAGTAAAGATCTGTTGTAATCGGCCAGTTAAAATTGAAGGAATATGTGTTACATTATAAACCTATCACGTGAGGTCGACCTAAGACTCGTTTGGAGACTTGTAGCTTATCGAGAATTTACATAGATCGACCGAATTTTTAAACAGTGAAAAGAACGTAAAAACGACTTAAGCCAAAACTAACTTATCGAGAGACCGACTTATCGAGACTGGCTGTGTAATTCGAACATGCAATATTCGATTGCGGCATGAAAGTCTAAATTTGTCCAAGGCTTGTCGAACAATATTTCTTCACAGTTGGAGAGAACTTAATATTACCACGACGTGAGTACGTGGTAGCGAATGAAAAAGTCTTTACGATAATATGAAACGTTATATTGAGAAAATACAAGTTTCGAATATATAATAAGAATGCAAACAATGCCAGAGATTAAGAGCGCAAAGTCTGCGTTAAATACAGTTAGTTAAATGAGAGGACAAACCTGGATATAGTATGATATTCCTGTTACTCTGGTGATCGTACTCTATGGAATCGTGTGCTACATATTTCTATAACAGGATTTCGTTTATGAAAAACCCCATTATTATTAAATGCAAAGACCATGTAGGACCGTGCTCAACTACAAAGTTTATGGACGATTTGATCCCAGGAAACTTGTCACCTAATATTAAGCGATCACCCGTTCGTTTGAGTCTTGACAATGTAAAGTGCATTCACAAGTCGAGCGCATAGCAACAATTGTCATTATATTGGGTCAGAAAATGGAAGATATGTTTGTCTTAATATAAAGCTGTAGTCATTGCATTATTCAAGACTGCTGCGCCTAACATAATAATCGCTTAATTCGTTATTATTATGACAGAAGGCTCGCATATGCCATTCCTGGATACAAGAGCTTTTTTTGGACATGTGCTCATAGCGTTGCGAACACGTGAAGAATATGACGAATGCTTTTTCTGCGCCAGTATTTTAATTAATATTCACTTGGCAAATCGTTAAACTTTGAATTTTCTACATTGTCGAATTCATATCGGAACATAGTCCAAGTCGATGAAAGTACCCAGCAATGTCAAAAACCGACTGTCAAAGGGATAGAAACCGGGTACATATATTGATTATGCCTCTTAAGCGTAGTTTACTACTCAGAAGGTTTGCCTGATAGTACGGAACGGCATGGAAAAACTTAACGCTTCCTTTGTCTATAGAAAGTGCGTTGCGTCGACATCGAATTAAAAGTAAACATTTCTTTTACTTACTTGTTTTAACTTTTATATTTATCTTTGATACTAAAAGGCCCAGTCCAACTCTTATAGTTTAGACGAAACATGGCAAAATCCGGTAGGCTTTATATATGTAAGACAATATTTTTCTTAAGCAGTTACTGGATTTGAATTGTCAGGAAAGGCATATTCATAAATGACAACGGTTTTTAGCAAGATTTGCTGTCTTTTCTATGATATCGTATTTGTAACAAAAGTTCCGTAAATGAATCGTCTCGGGTCCAGAGTACTAGTGAACAATCTACAATAGTTAAAAATCCAGGGAATGTTATCCGCAGTTTTTCGTCATTAATTGGTGCAACACTTGTGATACAACTGACGATTTTAAACGGTTTGCGACATTTACGCAGTACTGTGAATTGTGTGGCTTATTCGAGTATCCGCCCCCAGGAAAAGCAAGGGAGTATGGAAGATAAAAAGAGGACTTATGCTGAGAGATGCTCCTCTCCCACACGCGCAAACCCGCCTCCAAAAAGACCATTTCTAACTCAGGGTTCTGGGAACGCTGGCTTTGGAACTAATGGGCTTTCAACTTCGACAATCTATAACACTGGCTACTTCGATGCCCCCGTGAATATTGACATAAACGATCCAAAGTCCCTCGAGGTAATCAATTACTCTTAATCGATCCATGTCAATTACGATGAGCTTGCTGCTAGAACAACTTCTCAGTCTTATCGCGTATTTCCCATTGGATGGTATCTTCTATGCATGTAATTAGAAATTCCAAAAAGAAGCTATTTTCTGTCGAATGCAAGAATATAAGCGAGAATATGAGAGGACGGCCAAGTTTATTGAAACTCTTGAAAGAACAGAGCAAGATTGTGAGGCCGAATTGAGTGCCGTTAACATTTATTGGGAACAGGTAAACAATTTGTCAAAGCGGCTCTGCACACTCGCATATCGGAAAATATCTTTACGTTTCATTATAAAAAACAAAAATTCTTTTTGCGTTCATAGCTACTCAATGGATTACGCCTTTTAGTTTCACGAATGGATGAGGACGGCTCACTCTCTAAAATTATACCGGATCCAGGTAGAATTTTTTTTTGTTTATTATCTTTTCAACTATTTTGTTAACTTTTAATTTTTGTCCGGATTACTTTATACTTTGAATTATCGTCTGATTTATGTGCTAACTGTAAATTGACAACATATTCCCGAATCACAGTTTTAATAAAAGAGTCGAACTTTCTGAGACGTCTTACACACATAGAAGAAGACGGTATACTTACTGACTTAATAAAGGCGGAACTGAGAAAGAAATGTTCGTATACCTTAGATGCTTACAAAAAGTTGGTGGAAAAAATGGCCGCTTGGCTAGACGAAAGAAATGCTTTGATAAGAACTCTTCAGAAAGAAGACGATCCCGTACTAAGAGAGAATAAAATGATTCGCCTACTCAATAAAGAAGTGGAGAAGTTAGGACAGTTAAATACTAGACTAAGCGAAGAGTTAATAGAACTGAAAACTGAAACGTCCATGTGGTCACAAAGAGTGAGTCGGCTATAATTTTAGTTATGGTTTGTAATCTATTTGATTTGCTAATCCCGTATTTTGGTTGAATAGATGTCAATACAAGCTCTAGAGGATGAACTGCAAAAAGTTAAAAATAGGCTAAACGAGACCATCAATTGTTGGGATAATGCAAAAACCGAATTATTAAGGACTGAAAAAAGATTTGAAAAGTTTAGAATTCAGCATGCTAATTGTTCAGGTGACGCTCCTACTACTCCTGGCACTAATGGCATTCAACAGGGAGGTTGTAACGATTCTGTAAGTTTTTTTTTTTTTTGGCTGAGAAGGACAACTTTTGGACTAAAAGGATAATAAACGAAAAGTTGTGAGGAAATTAGTCATAGGGCGATCTAACGAAGTGCTACACATTGTTCGCCTAAGTAATTGACAACCCTAACGCATATGTTGCTAAATTTATAGGCTGATGGCCGTGATGTAATATATTACAGGACTGTAGCAGATAGTCGCTTCAAAGAAATAGAGGAACTTAATACTGCTTTGGTTAAATCTGAACAGGAAAAGGATTCATTGACTCTTCAGGTAGGAAACTTTCGTCATTTCGTAGTTTATGTTGAGGACAATGGAATGTCATTTATTTCTGGGTTTAATTTAACGCTTTTTTTGTGTTCAAGCTTAAGAATATGCCTGATGATCGTGTAACTGAAACTCACGTATTCAAAGATCTGCAAGTCCAATTTTCTCAAGCACGAGGCGCTGCCGAGCATTTTCGAACTATGGTCGAGAATTTAACTCGCGAAATAGAAGATTTACGAGGTAGTCGACGGGCATTTCGATCACAAGAAGAGGTGTGCTCATATTTCTCACTCACTCTCCATCCTGCTTTATTACTTGTCAAATTTCCAAAAGCTCAGAGTTAAAGTTCCTTGAATAGAATGAGGCGAACAGCCGAGTAAACGATATCATGACGGAAATGAGGAGCCTCGAGACGGATTTGAATCGTATTCGTACTCAACGTGATGAAATACAACACGAGTTGGAGATCGTCACGGCAACGCGAGCATCGGAATTTCAACAGGTTACGATGCTGAGAAAATTGGCGAACGATCGGAAACAAGCTATAAAAGTGTTACAGGATGAAGTTAGAAGATTAAAACTTATGATTTACGCAGAGACAAGAAATCAAAAGGCCGTTGAATTTTATTCCGGTGACCCGCCTGATATGGGAGATGACATTAGTATCGGAAAAATTAATGAGGAGTTGTCATACGTTGCTGAACTTGAAGAAAGATTAAAGTAAGGAGGCTATTATTATTTGAAGTTGATTCTTTAACTTTTGATTCATTGCTTAAACCGAGACGTTACACATTTATTGACTGCTTATCAGGCAATCAGACGAAGAGCGAGAAATACTTGAAAGGCAGCTGGAAGCATGTCGGGAGGCGCGATCAGATGTCAAAGATGTTCAATCAATTAGAGAATCTGAATATAGACTACGGAAGGAAGTTGACACACTAAAACGTCGCCTTGATGAATATGATAAAAAATATGGAATCAAGGACCCTGGAGATGACCCCTTGCATATATTGTCTGCTAAGATTGCCGAAAAGGACAAGCTGATAGTAGAACTTCAAGAAAAGTGTCAGACGTCTCAAGCTGTGAGTGTTGTTTGAGAAAATTGTTTGTTTGTTGTTTAGTGAACAGCATGCTTACAAACTTTTGCTTTAGCACGCAAGGATATTGGAGCGTGAGGTTGACACTCTTGTAGATCAGGTATCCAAACAAGAAGAGGAACATAGTAGAAAAGTATGGGATACAATTAAAGCTGAAGATACTATACTACGATTGACTGATGCGGTGAGTGCAAAGACGAGCTATAGAACTGCCTAATTGGAGTTTTTATACTGACTCGCTGTCATATGGTTTCAGAAAACGCGAGCAGAGCAAAAACTGCATAATGTATATAAAGAAAATATTTCACTCAAGAAACAAGTTGCAGAATTTGGTAAAGTCCAGCTCAAAGCAGAAGAGACTCGACGACAATTTGAATATAAAAACGTCAATTTGAACCAGCAGCTGGTTAGTAAGGTTAAGATTCATTAGTCGATTTGACCTATGTAGCAACTTATAGCTCACGATTAATGTGAATTGAATAAATAGCAAAATCAAGAGAAAGAGCTCGCTGCAGCAAATGCGGCATTGCAAATCCACAAGATTAAACTAGCGGAAATGGTAGAAGAGGTTAACAGGATGAAAGAGACCTTATCCAAGGGGGAATCCAAATATAATGAGGTTGGCAGCCGTCATGAAATTTCTTTTTATGATGTTAAATTCTAAGCGAAATGGTTTGTATTATTTCAGCTCGCGAACATGTTGAAAGCCAAGACAGCACAAATAGTTGAAGAAAATAAATTACGGCGACGTGCAGAAGAAGAAATGCTAGTCTACAAGAATAAGGCTCAGACGAAGAAGTCGACATTGTCTGCAGGCTTAGAAGCCGAGGTTAATGCGTATAAGGTATTTATTTGCTCATATTACATACATTTATGGGCGTATAAGTTTGCTTTCTCATCAAATTTGCTAACGGCTTTTGCTTAATTTTAGGGCAAGCTAAAGTGTTCGATTTGTACGGAACGGTTTAAAGACACCTGCATAATAAAGTGCATGCACTGTTTCTGCAGGCATTGTATAGACACACGGGTAGAGATGAGGCATCGTAAATGTCCCGGGTGTGGTGAACAGTTTGGCGTCAACGACATTAAGACTATCTATTTGTAGATATCTATCGGGTCATCTTTCGTTCTGCTTGTCTCTCCTCTCTATAGTATAAGACTATGAGAGTGGAGAATATAATTGAGGAGATAGGCGGTCGTTCTTCATAATTGGCGATGTAATATCAATATTAACCTATGTATATTTTCATCTTGCTATAACCCCATCAGCTTTATAATCTCGTGATATCACAGTAATAGGTTCAAGATTAATGAGTCTACCAAATCTTTTTATATTATTCCTCACATCACTCTTTTCCAATACTTTCCCTTCAACTTTTTCTGTACAGATTTCTTTACAATTTCTATATCTTCATCAACTTCATTCTCGATAATCTGCACTACCTATTCATTTTAATTCTATCATGGCTGGTATGGACATACCCGCATCGATAGTAGTAGTTTCATTGAAACGTAAGATTTTCACCGTCGTACGGTTTATCATTCCTTTTTCAATAAACGATCTGTAAAAAGTAACAGCAAATTTTTGATGTAGGTCGATAGTTAAATGATAACTTTGACACACACGCACCAAATCTATAACTATTATCATTGATCATATTGCTGCTAATAAGCTTTTTTTATCCTCCTTTGTCTCGTTAGATGTATGTACAATACACACGTACGACTTTAAGTATCCAATCTTATTATCTCTATAGTCTACATTCGAAATATACAGAACGAGAGAATAAGAACGGCCAGTTCCTACACCGAGAATCACCAACTGTTGAGCTTGATACGGATATTGGAGAAAATACTTTTACTTTGGTCGTTGTGAGACTGCAGTTCTATTTATCTCGCGTGTGATAGTCAATGTATTAGTTAAAATTGATTTAGCACTTATAGGCAGAATAAAAGTATTAGAGGATGAAACAGAAAAGTTGGCCCTCAAGAGTTAACAGGTGAAATGAACGAGTTAGCAATTCAATTGGCGCAGCAATTTAGTCAGTTAATTGCTAAGATTTATATTCCCAAGCTTCTGTACCGAGAAAATCAAGTTTAACTTGGTGTTAAACGAGTCGTTGAAAACTATACATCACGTTAGGTACGTTTTCGTAATAGTTGGAGCAACGTTCAACACGAGTATAGTGATAGTCTCTCAATATTGTATTGCGATTCGCAGAGTTCAGCATACTCCAGCAGAGTTTCCTTATTGATATTATGGAAGGTCAAACCATAAGAAACGCACCTCCACTTGGACTAATCTGATCATCAATATTTTTGACAACATGCCTTACATATGGCGCCGATCATTTTGCAATAGTATGAACTTCAAATCGATAAGGAAGCAAGCTACCTGTAACAATATATGCTTTAACACGTGCTCTTTAACTGACCCGCACATTTTTTTGCTACTGCTGCAAATAAATAAGTTTCAACAATAAAAACATTTATGTCAAGTAAATCATCGTATTTTACGATGATGCTCAATTTATTTAGCAATCAAAGTAATGCCAAATAAGGCCAAAATATAGCGCAACCATGTTTTTTTTATCCAAATTAATTTTCTACAAGTAATGGTAGACTGGCCAAGAATTAAACGCGAAATACAAATCCTACTAGTTTCGCAAAGCACATCAGCTTGTGTCACCACCGTATAGTTCCGAAAATAAGCACCCCCAAAATTGTGGTATGCAGTCTAATTATCACAACAAATTTCGTCCATGAAGTTTTGCTTGCACAGAAGTTGTGTTCACGTTTAATTCTGGTGAGCACTTGGAGTAATTTAGACGAGAACACGGAGATCGTATGCATATATAATTTAAATGTTTCCCGTCTTTTCGTCATTAAATTCTCGCGTTTTTATCTGATTACTAATAAGCACCCCTATTACTAAGGGGTGCTGGTATACATGTACAACGTACACTCGATCGGTTGGCAAACAACGTAAGCAGCCGATTTTTCGATTTATTTGACATGAATCTAAGTCTTTATTGTTGAACATTTGCAACGTTTATAACAAATAACAAAAAGAGCACGTGTTGAAGCATATATTGTTACAGTCTCAAGTAAAATGTTTCCTTATCGATTTGAAGTCATACTATTGTAAAATGATCGGCAAAAAAAAAGCTCCATATGTAAATTTTATAAGGGGGCTTCCTATGTTTGTAAACTACTGATATCAGAGGCGATAGAAACAAAGATATTTTGATTTTTTGGTGTAATTGCAAAAAAAAAAGAGGCCATGTTGATGAGAATAGTATGGATGTCACGTCTAACTACTGGTGCAGATACATGGATTCTTGAGCAACCGGCTTGGATTGTCTATTATCGTAATTCCATTTTGCTGTTACTCTGAGAGTGGGCCAACTTTGTCAAGCATTCCATTTTTTGATCCTATCACAAACTCCTTGTAGTACCATAAAATGATGCTATACTGTCGCAAAATGAGGTCGGTGTTGGTAATTGAAATGACGATTAAAGCCGTACTATCGGTTATATGTTTATTTCTTGAGCATGGAGTGAGCACATTCTCGAGAGAATATTTTACACCGAGACCGCAAAAACATTAGTGCTTGCAATATCGCTGAGATTGCCAAGCGTGCATGTGCTTCTGAAGAACACACACATGTTGTACGGTAGCGCTACAAGCGTTCACCAAATTAAATAAAAGTTTTTTTAATGAAAGGTCTATCCTTGCCGTTATTGGAACGCACACCGTATCCGTGTTTGGACACACCTCAGATTTCCAAGTAGATATTTAACTTCCTAACCCCAAGCTTTTCTTGAAAAAATTCTGCATTATTACTTCAATGGCGTCAGCCATCGTTGACTCTCTTCTTCATCCATCGGAACTACTAGCGATTGTGCAGTTCTTAATCTCAGGTGGTGCCAGTAGACGAAAGATAATCAAATGTGATCGTTCTACTCAGACGCGATGCTACGAGTTTCTTAATATGACATCACGGTCGTTTGCCGCCGTCATTCAAAATCTGGATGTTGAACTGAGAGATGTGGTAAGCAGAGATATGCTCTGTTCATATAGCTGAGTACTATCCACAAGATCGTTCTTACCATACGTAAAACAAACCGTGATAGTCCAAAGCAGTTCGCTGTATCAGCTTAACAACCATTAGTAATTTCCCTCGCACGTTCAATAGATTTGCTTGTTTTATCTCATTCTCCGAGGAGTTGATACAATTGAGGATGACATGACCATACCTATAGAAAAAAAAGATCCATTACTTAGAGATTTTTATAAGATTCTCCGTGTAGAAGGTTGGCGTTTTGAAGAAAGTGAGTTATTGTAAATACAAGTACCGTTTGTTTCGCTGAAATGTCTTAGCATGCATGGTCAATAACATCTTCTTGTGTTCGCTGAATATTTTTTTGATTGATTCTGCTTTCTTTTAGACGGTGATCAAGAGAGAGATCGTCAATTAATGCTAGAGTTTTATGTTGTTATTGACGAGTTTCTGAGGTTAAAAGAAAAGTAAGGCTTGTCGTTTATTTCAGCTGTAAGTGTTATTACGTGATGTTGACATGCCCGCATTCCCGAATCCAGATATCAAAATATTCTTACGAACATGTGCAAGAGAGTGGCAAACGGAATGGCCGATTGTGCAACTCATGCAGCCCATAATGCAGACGGATTAATAACCTTAGAAGACTTTGATAAATACTGTCATTATGTTGCCGGATTACCTGGCATCGGGCTCACCCAACTATTTATTGCAAGCGGCCTTGAAACTGAACTCACGGAGAAAGACGAAGCACTGTAAGTCATTAGCCGCTGAAACTTTTACTTTGGCAACTTGTGAGTTTGTCATTAACCGCGAGAGTTTATTACACAAGCAATCTTTTCAACCGTTTGCAAAACACAAAGTATTTGTAATCACTCACGCGTGTGCTTTTTGCGATTATGATCAGTGCAAATTCAATGGGTCTCTTTCTTCAGAAAGTAAACATAACCCGTGATTACCTTGAAGACGTTAGCCATGGTAGATGGTATTGGCCTAAAGCAATTTGGTCACAATATACATCGGACCTCTCCGCACTCCCGAATCCGGGGAATGAAATGGCAGCACTTAATTGCCTTTCGGCTATTTTGTTAAACGCACTCCAACATGTGACTCAGAATCTGACGTACATGAGCCGTCTACATAACCAGAGCGTATTTGAATTCTGCGCTATTCCACAGGTCATGGCTATTGCAACACTTACCCTGATGTTTAGGAATATTGATGTGTATAGAAAAGTGGTGAAAATACGCAAGGGTCAGGCGTTGTCTGTGAGTATTTTAAAGTTACGTGATAATGCATATCGCTTAGATTGAGTTAATTACATGGGATTTTATCGATTTATTCTCAGTTACTTAGTCAAACTAAGAACATCTATCAAGTTGCTGCTGTGTACCGTTATTACATGCGACAAATATTGAAAAAGAACGATCCACATGATCCTAATTTTCTAAAGATAAGCATTGTTTGTGGGCAGGTGAGAAATTAATATAGCGTTCATTTTGCTTAAATGTTTTACAGTTTAAACGTCTAATCAACGATTTGCTTGTAGATTGAACAATGGTGCCAGACAAATCTTCCTCAGAAAGACTTACAATATGGATATAGTCAGGATACACAGATTACGTTGTTCGTAATATTCCTGTTGCTTGCGTCAACGGCATGGCTTATAACTACATTCAATATTAATATTAATGTAATAAATATGATTTAAATTATTATTATTATTATTATTATTATTATTATTATTATTATTATTGTTATTATTATTATTGTTATTATTATTGTTATTATTATTATTATTATTGTTATATTGACATAATAATAATAATCATTATATGATATTTTTCATTTTTCTCGTATTGATTAGACGTCGCTTATTTGTGTGATACTTGGGACAGTTTGCCTACTTCGAATTGGCGATTTGGATCTATTATTAGGATTACCATATATTATTAGGATTACCATTCATAAAGGCGAAGATGATTGGTCAACGCAAGTCATGTTTGCCGATCTACCTTCCCCAGCCTGGCAGAAAAAAAAATCTGCCGACAAATTGAGAAGAGCTTAGCCACCTTGATTTACACAACCGCACACCATTATTTAAAAGAAAAGAAAAGGTTTTCTACCGATATCAATTATTCTGTACAATATAGAGAACACAAAACTTCCAAACAATGGCTGACGGTTTTCCCACTCCACATCCTCAGCTCGTCTCTTTACTACAAGGAAAGCTTGGTTCGCTTGTTGGCAAGCCCTCTGGATATATCGAAGCCCTTCCAGAGGAAGTAAAACGTCGTATCAATGGCCTCAAATTTGTACAAACACAACATACAAAACTAGAAGCTAGATTCCAAGAAGAAATACTCGCTCTCGAGAAAAAATATCTCGAGCTGTACAAACCACTTTACGATAAACGTTCAAAAATAGTACAAGGAGAGCTGGAACCGTCTGAAGAAGAGGTCGAGGTTGGCAGGAAAGTCGACGGGCCAGAACAACCAGCAACAACAAATGGCGTAAAAATTTCAGAAGTTGTTGACGGACCAGTAAAGGGAATTCCAGAGTTCTGGCTCACAGCTCTGAAGAATCTATATACAATCTCAGAAACTATTACAGACCGCGATGAAGCGTGCCTAAAACATCTTATCGACATTCGTATGGCATATTTGGAGAAACCTGGGTTTCGGTTAGACTTTGAATTCGAGGAGAATCCATTTTTTACAAACAGAATTCTGACGAAGACATATTATTATCAAGACGAGCCAGGATATGGCGGAGACTTTGTCTACGATCATGCAGAGGGAACTTCGATTAATTGGAAAGAGGGCAAAGCGCTTAATTTGATGACTGAGACGAAGAAACAAAAACATAAAGGTTTGTATTATTAATTACTACTTTATTCTTACGAGAGATCTTTAATTCGTCTGCCATCTGAGCGACATTTCCTCCCAGTACAAATTTTTTCCGGCGTTTTGCACGTCTTACGTTTATTGACATTACTGTTCTTCATTGTAATTACTTTGTAATAGAAACGAAAGAAACACGAATTGTAACAAAAACAGTTCGCGCAGAAACGTTTTTTGATTTTTTCAGTCCTCCGATTGTGCCTGATACTGATGACGCTGCTGAAGAAGATGAAGATCTTGACGAGCGTCTTGAAGCAGACTACCAAATGGGAGAAGATATTAAGGAGAAGCTCATCCCTCGCGCCATCGATTGGTACACTGGTAAAGCTTTACAATATGAAGAGGTTATAGAAGACGACTATGAAGAGGATTTCCATGTCGTAGACGATGAAGACGATGATGACGACGATGACGACGACGACGACGATGATGATGATGATGATGACGATGATGACGACGATGACGACGAAGAATCAGGAGTTGCTAATCACCTTGTGCGTTGAGACTGCTAAGTATTAAGAAACTTTGTGATTTTTGTCTTCATTGAATTGTCGAACTTCAAGAACGATTCAGTAGGTGTCCAACAGGAATATGGGGTTTTTTATTTGGGTTTATCCTGTGTAAAGGTTGGATGCCCTTAGGGGATCCGATTTTATGAGAAGTGTGAAATGACACTTCCTACTCTTTCGTCATGTCTTTTTTGTTGTTGTTTCAGAGGGTATCTTCCCTGATAACCAAGTAGATAAAGTTTTCGAATAGATTACTTGATCATTGTAGAAATGAGACGCAAAAGATAATAGTCAATATCCAGACCAATCAATTAACGTGATCACTTACTCTTTCCTTTTTCTTTATGAATTTTAGGGCAAAAAGCAAAACGGGAAGGGCGGTAAGTTTGAAAATGCTATTCGCTATTTGAGTAATATCCTGATTACTGAAATTTCATCTCTTTTAGGAACAAACCCACCAGAATGTAAACAGCAATGAGTTGGGCGATTCTGTTATAAATTTATTACACTTTCATTAATACATGTTCTCTTGCATATCAATAATCACATTACATATTAAGCTTTGAATACACAAAGGCGGCATTATCAGACTTATTAATGCAGATAAAACTTAATACGACATTGTTCTTTTGCCTATGGTATCCTAAATATAGATGTTATTATTAGACAGAGACACACATACCCGTTAATTGCACAGAATAAGGAACCTATTACTCGATATATTGTCAATGAGGAATATGGTGAGGACAGCTGTGCAAAAGTAAAACCTGTACTCTCGGAATTCTTAAAAAGGATCTTGCTGTAAAAGATTTCAACAAAACTTCCGAGTGAACATGTACCGATCACACAATGTATGTTCGCTTGTCTAAGAGTCTATACGTTGAGAGCGCACGGCGAGTTTTACGCAGTTTCCTTAGCCTTAGCATAATTAACTTGAAAAACGGATATTAGATGTGTTATACAAGACCAGATCCCATCAGCAAATCTCTTGCGCCCTCAATGCACTAATAGAATACAGAATCTAGCATCATATTATTAAAGTTATGCTTTCAATAATGAGAGTTTATACATCGGGATAAATATCACGTCGAGTTTTGTTAGTCCGAACAAATCGACAGTTGAATAAAAACATTGAATGCTGATTACATGTTCTATTGACATTACGTTTAAAAGAATGGTTTTGCGAGATAGGGTAGTTATAAAGACAAAAATACGCATGAACAATTAGGCTCTTTACACGTAAATACGTGCGGTAATCGAAAAGGAACTTTTCCATGGATTTCGACTGACCAACAATTTCAATATAGCCTCTACAAGGCAAATTGGGTATAATTAGATATGGTGAATGATTGATACAATTCAGCGAAGTCGAGTATGACGGTTGCAGAGTCATGGAATCAATTGATAATTACGACTTCCTAAAATAAAAAAAATAGACAGTGGTTTTAGCAAGGATTTCATCGACTCGAAGGTTCAATCTGAAACAACAAGCCATTTCACAATTAGTAGTTATGTTGCAACAAAATAAAGATTTTTCTGACATCATGGAATACCTGAATATTTGACCCGTTTATCTGTACGTTTAATATGTCATCCAGTCCATAGAAAACTATTGACTGCATTGAGGCGTACCTGTATTTCGTTTCTTCCGGTCATCAAGTTACCATGCTCAATAAGTTTTTCTGGTCTTCCTCTTAGTTCCGTTAATTATTCTTCTGTTGTTACTGGTAGCTTTATCTTTGGATACGACAGAATCAATTGCTCGATGCACTTATTGTCATGATTAAAGTATGTTAATGTCATAAATGTATCTGAATGCGTAGCCACAGAACCAGCTCTAGTTGCAGGATTTATTAATAATATATCAGTCACTGTTGTGTAAAGAAAGACGGGGTATTTGCATAATAGCATTCGAACTGTCCATATATTCATGTCATATAAAGCGGTAATCCTGAAGTAAATGATTGACAAATAGTACTAGTACTATAGTTTGTATGACAAATCACGCGTATTACTGGACAATTTCGGAATACAAAGCCCACCAGGATTATTACACCGATCTTCTTTCTGACAGACATTTTGAGGCTTTGCGTGCATAATAAATACATAAGACTGCAATTTACGTTAAAAAGTCAAAAATGCGTTGAGTGTTCAATACGTCTTTTAACCAGACAGTTGAAGACAACCTTGAAATTGGCTTTTTTTGCATATGGTTTTTCCGAGATGTTTGCAAACGTGAAAACGGTTTAATTCACTGCTAGTGTCTGCGATTGAGCGTTGCTAAAGGTTACAATTAGCTCACATTTCTTCGGGTAGTGCTATTTGTTATCTAAATGGTTCTTATAGTCAAGCGAGGAAATTTTTCAAAAAAAAAATAAAATTTTTTGAAATAAATAATGTACAGTAATTGAGAGTTTAGACGTTATAGATTCTACGTGCCTACGTGTCAGTAGTTTACTTTATTGCTCATGTGAAAACTGAACGTGGGATGACGAAATAGTGTCACCAGTATTTAGCCACCGACAGCTGAAAATTGTCAAGTTTAGCGAAACTTGGATCGTATTTAATCTGATGTCTGCGTTAATACTTGGATAAAATTTGCCGTTATTTACGGGTCGTATGTATCGAAATTGTATACTAGCCTTAGCGAACATGCCTATAAAAGTGACAAATATAATTGGGAAGCTTGTTCTTTAAGTCAAAAATATTAGAATGGCGCATCAGTTGTTTATCATATTTCGCATCCGACGCTTACCCATGTCTTTCATGATAGATTCAAAGATGCATTACGAGTCACACAACAAAGGCATGAATAGTCAGTTATATTGAATGACAGTTAATGCGCTTATTTATCTGGCAGACAATTTATCACAGCTATATCATTATCACAGGACTATCAGAATATCTATTTCAAGACGTTGCCAGCATACGGTATCTAACTTCAACTACTGCTCCTCGATTACATCCAAGAACGTACAGCAATTTCTTCAAATAAACGCGATTCAATACTGTCTTAATAACAAAAAAGTCGAAACACCAAGCATAACACATATTACAACCGGGTCAGTATTAGACTAAACAGAGGTAGGGTTTATTCAACAGATTGGACGTGCATATACTCATCGACGCAACAATAGCGATATAAACTATGCCCATAATAATTCAACATACAATTATGCAAGTTTCCTTGCGGCAAGTCTTTATTTTAATCCACAGTATTCTTGATATCATAAACATCTTCTATCAAAACGGGAGAGCAAACGTATTTAGTTGCGTCTGCACGCTAATTATCACTGTAACTAGTATTCTTAGTATGGGCAATACCAATTGTGGGACAACTGACAGTCTAACATCTTGACAAGTATACTAATGACGCGTCGATAATAGTATTTATTGTTCTATAGCTATAATTTGTGTATATGCTATCCTCACCCTCTAACAGTACTGTACGCAACAGAGACGCTATTATCAATAGACAAGAAAAGAGGCTTATTATATGACTGTTGGTTTATCGCAGACTAATCATTACCACTACGAATCGCGACATTATTAGGCACGTAATCAAACCGATATTAGTAGATGGCACCCCAACCTTCTGTCAAGATTATTTCTCCCAGAATTGCAACCGTTGCAACGCAGTGTTTTTCGCAACACATAGCGTTGACTCGCAGTAAAGTTGCGGATAAGCAGGTATTGATCTCATCAGCATTTTTTGGTTCTTTTTTTTACATAATCACTGTGTATTGTTTCATTCGTTATCATTGCCACACGTACTTGCTTTTGTACTCTCACAATTTATTTTTTCACAGATTACCCTCAATAAGCAAGTAGCCGCTAAACCTCGTTACGATATCAATTCGCCCGACCCAGCAAACAAACATCCGCAGCATTTGCAAACAGATAACAAGACGACGGTTACAGACTTTACTCCCGGCAACCCGTCAATCATTGAAAAAGCGCTTGGGGCGGCAAGGGACGCTCAAGTTGCGTTTCTAAGCGAAAGTTCTGTCCCGAAATATGTATGGAATGGTGAAGGGGAATGCATTCCTCTTCTCGCTCCTCATATCTCGACTTGGTCGATGGCTCCCTCGCGATGGTTGGCAGTTGGAAATTTGCCCAAGGATATCAATAAAGAAGAATTGGAGAGTGTGTTATCGGTAAGCATAATAAATAAGTAAAATGTACTGTTTACTGTTAGCAAAGCTTTCATAGTCAAAACCATATTACTCGGTTATAAAACTATTACAATATTTGTTGTTCTAGCACCCTTTCATCGTTAACCATTAACAGTACCTGCTGCTATCTCTGGGATTTATTGCAGTAAATTTCGGTGCCGATCATTTCATTAACTTTTCATATTACACGTTCGTCAAGATATTCGGTGACATACGTCTGATTCTCGCCGACAGACTGCACGGTGAGGGTGTGGCTTACGTCGCTTATTACAATATTCTTCATGCCATACGAGCCCATCGATCATTGCAAGCTAAATTAATAAGCGGCAGATATCCACTTGTTTATTACTGCTCATCACCACTATTCTTGGCAAGTATTTTTAAACGTATTACAATGGTTAAATTGTCTAGGCTGTGTTTCGTATGACTGTTTGACAATACATAATTTATTTAATAGACGGAACAAAACGTTGCTGCGTCGGGCACGGTCGCAGTGACGTATACTAACAGACCACGAACATTAAAATGGCTTGAGGTTAGTTGGACAACCATTGCTTTTATAAATTGCTCTCAACCATGAACGAAACAGACACTTGGTATTAAAAACTTTTTTTTATTTGGACATTATTTTATTGCATGTTATACTAATTTTAGGATAAATTACGTCGATTTGGACCATGCAGGCCATGGCGAGTGCTAGGCCATGGGGACGATAAAATTATATTCGAATTTGTTGACATACGTTCTGCGGTGAGGGCTAAAAATTTCTTCGACCGACAATATGTAAGTGCTCTTGCTTAGTGTTTATAAAAATAATTATGAATATCAAAATAATACTTGTTGCTTTTAATTATTATAGTATGACGTTAAGGTAAATTATTACGACGCAAGTGTTGACTCATGGTCAGCAGTGGAAACCATAAAAAACTCGGGAGCGACCGACGCAAGTCAGCAGAAAAAGCCACCAAATACGACAGTACGCTTATCTGGAAATAGAACAATTCCAGTCAAGAATGCTATTGATTTAAGCGCTATAGAGGATGGTACGATATATATCTAATACTAGTTATAATTGTTTCTCACATGAAGATATCGAGCCATTGGAATAAACATTTCTACTCCCAATTTCTACAGGCACAGACACGCGCACTACTTTGATGATACGAAATATTCCAAATAAATACACTCAAGTGAGAAAGAGCATTTATGAGCCAGTCGAAATCAAACTATAATATTGGTATTAACTTTTTATTGTAGGAAATGTTCTTAGAATGGCTTGATGAGACGCATTTTGGCTGTTATGACTTTGTCTATCTTCGCTTTGATTTTATCAACAAATGTAACGTTGGATATGCATTCGTGAACTTTATTGAACCAAAGTATGTGATCAATTTTTTTCCCACAATCAGCAGAATTCAAAACAATTAAAATGCGGTTTACTTTTCCTTCTATACAGGATGATTATATCATTTGCCAAAGCGAGAATCGGTAACAAGTGGTCAGTATACAAGTAAATGAAATTAACTCTATTATCGATCATGTCTTGGTTTATTTATTATTTCCGATTTTATAGGAGTCGTTTCAACTCTGAGAAAATTTGCAACTTGTCGTATGCATCGATTCAGGGAAGCCAAGCATTAATCGAGAAGTTTCGTAATTCATCGTAAGCAACAAAGAAAAATGATACGAGTATGATGACCGTCACTTGATGATTCGTTCACGATTTGTTCTTTTTCTTTTTACAGTGTCCTCGATGAGAAGCCAGAATACAGACCGAAACTCTTTTATACGTCTGGTCCAATGCGTGGTAAAGAAGCTCCGTTCCCAGCACCCAATAATCTCTCCAAGAGAGTGTACTCTCGTGTTTCGCTTGATAAGTCGGTCGTTACAGTTTACAGGCGAGTGGAACGTACTTAAAAATCGGGGTTTTAGTGTACCTTTTCCCTATCATTTGTTAGTGTTATGAACTGATCTGACGGAATTGTCATGACAATAATTGCGATTTGTAACGTTTGCTTTATGTTACGAAATCGAGTTATCAATTTATTATATACATCTCCCATTGGCAAATGTCTGCTTATATATAGAGAACCAAGCTAAAAAAATAGCACATCTATAATGTAATAAAAATATACTACAATTTACGTGTATTTGCCGTATGGCCATAATTCTTGGATTTTATTTGTCGACATGCAAATAAACGTCTTTACCAAAATGGGACGTCAAATGCAAACAATGATATATATGCACTGTTCTATTAAATTATTCCCGTTATGTTTACAACTTAATTCTATCAAACAGTTTGATCTCTAAATTCCTCTCCTACTAAAAATATAATTACAAGATAGTGTAGAATAATAAAAATACAATGATTTCAAAAAAGTAAAGAATAATGATATAAAACACGAGTTTATGAAGCCAGCTTTTCGAAATCATTGATAGTAAAAATGCCAGCATTGTATAAATTTTCCTGGGAAATTGCTTGCAATCGATGAATTTAAAGTAGGATGACAAGAGAATGACAATGATTTAAACATGAAGGAGCAAGCACTATATCGGATACTATGCATCCATAAAATTCAAAGAAATTCCATCTAGGAATAATAGTCCACTGCCATTCAGCAGGTTTATAGTCAGAATTATTATGACATCCACTCATCGACAGTTCATTATGACATCGAGTAAACGAGTTGCATGCGTCATAGACCATGCTTCAAGGTAAATTGGTGTATCGCTGCCAAGTCGTCCTCAAACGACGCAGAGTTTGTTTGCGATCCACCCCCACCGAACCGGTGAGCTTCTGTTGTTGTTTCGGTGTTTATTGGAACGTTGATCTCACTGCTATTATTTGATGAAGCTGCTTGTGCAAGCTCTTGCTTATTAGACGCGATATTTGCTTCGTAAAACCCAGTATATGACAAAGTGGGCGAGTCTGGGACATCTGCCATTGATAATGCATTTTTGATATCTGGTGGTCTAAGACCGAAATTACTCGTGGAAGAATCCCGTGAATATGTCGAATATACGGATGTCGTATACATAGATGCCATCGTGTATCGACCACCTTTTCTTCCCGTCCTCTCCTCGAAATCACCATGCGGAACAAGGGCGTCAATACCAAGATATGTCTGATCCAATGCCGCGCCAGCGTTTTCATTGTTCGTGTTTCCAATCTGTCTCTCATTCATATCTCTCGCTGCTTCAAATAATCGATTATGCGCTTCTTCGGCTTGCTTGTTGTTAGCCACCCGATATACAATCTGCACGCCTTTGTCTGAACTTGCATTCGATTTACGAGCATCCGGGACTTGTAAGTTATTTCCAACTACACCTGCACCGATTGCTGCACCAACTATTGGTGATCGAATGGCGTTATTAGAAACGGTGTTAACAACTTCATTTGCAGACATAGAATCGGTTTGTGGGAGAGCAGGAGCAGGTCGAGGCGAATATACTCGATCGGGCTTTGGAATAATGCCCGTGACAGGTGGCTGCGCTGGAGGCGGCTGATTGTAGCTGTGCTGAGCTACTGGCGCCTGAGAGGGAATAGGAGCACTTAATGAAGATATGTTCGCGTACTGATAATTTGCGGCTGTGAATTGAGATGGGCCGGGATATAGTGGTCCCGGTTGAACTGTACGACTCGTGTTCACGTCTCGAGGACGAACGTCAGAGCCTCCTTGTCCTCTGTACTGCATAGACGGTGGTACAGGAGCCGGAACAGCATTATATTTTGGACGAGGATTATAATCAGAAGTAGTATCTGTAACCACAGAACGAGCAACATTCCTTGCTGCAAACGGGGGATTGGCGCTTGAGAATGCGGCTGCACCACCAGCAAATGGATACGACGGTCGTCTAGCTTCCGTGACAGATACACCATCGCTGTATGCATCGGATTCCATTTCATAATTGTAACGTTTACGTTGACGTCTGTTGTACGCCAAGCGTATACAACATACAAAGATCCCAACAATCGCAGCAGTACCAAATATGACACCAACCACAACGCCTATTTTAGTTCCAAGATTTGAGTTGCTGTTTTCGTCTGACGTGGAAGAGACATCAACGCATATATCATTACTGCAAAATCCGGAGATACATTGGTCACCGGAACTGCATGGCTGACCGGTTGAATTTTTGGGATTACACGTATTACTTAATTTGTCACAGTATGAATTGGGATTATTGCAAGTAACGGTCCCTCCCAGCCCCGAAGCAACACATGTTTCGGTTGGGTCGGGAGGGAAGGTTGTGGATGTTGAAGTCACTGTCACTACACCGCTAGTGTTAGTAACAGATATCGTTATCGTTGATTTTGTGGGTGCGGTCTGTTGTGGTGCTGGTTGAGATTGAGCTGATGGTTGAGCTGGTGGTTGAGCTGATGGTTGAGCTGGTGGTTGAGCTGGTGGTTGAGCTGACGGTTGGGTTGATGGTTGAGCTGACGGTTGGGCTGGAGACGGAGGAGATGGAGTCGGAGGAGATGGAGGAGAAGGAGATGGAGTCGGAGGAGATGGAGGGGTTGGAGATTGTGCGTTGGTTAATGGAGTGTCGCTTGGAACAGCAGTGTTTGAAGCTGCTGGTTGGTTTGTTGATTGTAAAGGCAGTGCGGCAGGTAGACCGACTAAAGGGAGTAAAGTACGATCGTTAGAAATTGGTTTATAGCGGGGCGACATGGATAAGGTATCATTCGGGAATGTGTCATTGTACACATAACATGTTTCTAATATAGGGAAAATTGTATCTATAATGGCTGCATATAGGGAGCTATTCACTAAACGTACTAAGCAGACAATTTATGATAGACATTCATAAAACGTCTGCCTCAGATATCGCTCCAAGTAGTAATTACGCTTGTGTCGGTTCTATACCAATCTCTGTTATCTCTGCCCATTTGTTTTCTGTTTATCGTGTCTGATAATACATTGAATGCAAAAATGATAGTTACCGCTTACAGTCCCTGTTCCTTGCGGTACGGCACGAACCAGCATAGCCAAAGCCATCAAGGCTATAATGGCAGTGAGTACGCGGGCAAGTGTATGCATTTAAAATTCGTGCCGTCAATTGGAAGAGAATGGATGCGTGAACAGTTGATAAGATCAAAATTTGAAGAGGATATGTGAAACCCTCTATAATTGCAAGTCTGTCTGAAGAGGGGGGGAGACGACAGGTGTGCTTGAGCTAATTGACAGCATAGTTATAGCAATTGGGTATTATGTATTGTATTGATAATATGAGTAGGACGTTATGATGTTGTGTGACGTTGTACGTCGCTCCAGAGAATTACGGATTATGGGTTTCCCATTGTAATGCCCGTTGATATCTTGGGGCCGATTTGCGGATGTTAAAAATAGAATAAAAAAAAAAAAGCGACCCAAGAAAGATAGACAAAATAGAAACTAAGACTAAAAATAATATGAAAGTGCGAGGATTCAATATTTAGTTTAATGCAAGCGTCGATGCATTCACATGATTATAGTTATCTATTGCTATCGAGTTTTTATTGGATTGCCGACAATTGGTTCGAATACATTCGATTACAAATAAATTAATGACTGGGATATTAATGTGACACACCGAACACCACCCGTTTAGTGGATTTGTTTACTTGGTACCAGTCCCTGAGTTTACGAGTTAAATTGTGAGAATTCGTGTGAACGTGATTTGTGTTGGACCAAGTATCCATAATAGTCAGTTATAAAAATCCCTGTGGTTTCAGATTCTCCTCCTATTCAGATGTTGCAGCAGGGGTGGCTGCGATCATAGACTAATCCATTCGATGTAATATAAGAACGTCGTCTGCTGCTTAAAACTGCTCTTGGTTTGTATAAATAGATAAGACGGTACTCTTTCTTGTATAGTCTTTGTCAAGTATGTGGTTTTTCGTGAGTAAATTATTTACAACAAAGGAAAACTGTGTATTAGCTGCAGACATGTCAATGTGAAACAACAACATCGTATCAGAGTCTTTCTTCGGGTGAAACATTATTTGAAAAATCCAATAAGGAAACCCGCATGAGAATTTTGGCGATTATTTCTTTTTGAAAAGATCTACGTTGCAGCAGAACAGAATTATTAAACGTAACGGGTTATATTATTAATGTGTTTAAGGTTACTGAAAAAGAATGATCCGCAAATTTCATTTACAATGTTAAAAACCCTTTTCTGTGCAACAATTTAGATATTAAAGTAACCTCCTGATGAGGGCAATAAAGCAGTTTACGAATAGATTAAATAGACCAGATATGTACTAGCGCTACTCGTGGTTGACGATAGTCAATACTCTCTGTATGCTTGGTGATATGCTCACGAAAACGATTCATGCAAAGACGCTCGATATCAATGACGACACTCTCATCCGGTTTCACAACGTCCAAGTTATCATTATTATTATTGTTGTTGTTGTTGTTGTTATTATTATTATTATTATTATTATTAATCTGATTGGAATCTGGTTAATAAGCACATCTCCGCCAAGACTAGATAAAATCTTTTTTTTTTTAAAAAAAAAGGTTATTAAAAACAAGAAGGCTGATAAAAACCGACCAATAAAAATTTTAATTACAATAAAGCATTCTCGCTCATTGTACGAATCGGATATTTGCATATATGATGTAACACGTGTGATAAATTTGAATGCCTACCATTACTATTGTCTTACCACAATTGAAAATGCCACTTCATTATGATTATTGAACATGCGGTACTATTCATTGCACTAAAACAAATAACAAACTCAACAAGATGTCTTCAACTACTTATTCTGATTAAGTAATAAGATTTAACTAGCTACATTGGCAGGTTTAATACCAATCCAGTCAAAGAAATCATATGTTGCTCGATATGCTGAATTGTAAATATACACTAAATGAAGACCATGTGTTTGGACGGACGGTTTTGTCTGAATAATAATAATGGGATAACTGGGCAATAGAATAATACAGTATTCGACAGTGACCATTTAAATTTTGCTTTGTGGCGCTCACTTTTCGGTATGTCTTCTATTGGATTAGTTGACCATAAACCGAATCATAATTCTGTTAACTGACAGTGCCTACCCATTAGGTCTGGTCTCTGGAATATTGCTTCATGGAACGCAAAGAAATTGTGGGATCACAAGCATCCGATGTACGACATACCGCGCAACATTGGGAATGAGTTCTTTTCGGTCGACCAGTTCCTTTTTTGTGGGTCTACTGCCCAACGTTTTATCCAATATAGATAGTCCGCATTGGAATCTTCGTTGCCTTTGGCTGGACGGACTCTTATGTTTCAAAATGTAACATGGCTTTTTCGCTGGTTTTTGACAGGTGCTTGTCATTTTATTACTTAGTCATTGAAAAAGTGACTTATAAAAGACAGTATGTTATTTAATATTAATGGAATATAAAGAACAGGTTTTCGTGACCAAAACAAAAGAAAACATGGGCGTGCGAGTACATTCACTCATTTGCTTTGCCTGAAAGATAACGTAATGCAAAATTTATACAGCAATGTAATATTACTAAGCTTTATTACTATAGATAAAGATGATCAAGATTTTGCGTCTTTTGTTTATAATGACTGAAGGACCTGAATTAACGGATTTAGAGCGTGGTTTTATCATTAGTGGATGGTGTTTTGTTGTACAGAGGAAGCCGTCCCAGAGACACTGTGCATACTGTTATTGCCAAATATAAAGAAAATAAAGCAACTGAGTTGCAAGACGTAGTGGCAGACTTTTCACATTGACGGAACGAGTTAAAACGGGTTGTAAAAAATGTTACAAGCAACCACTTAGTGCGATTTGCGAAAATCAAGTAGAACAGTTGTTAGCAAGTCCACGTTTAGGTGGAAGTTACGTGATATGGTTATAACAGCCATATTGATGTATGCAGGCCCTTGTGAATAGCAGAATTGCCTGGCTTGGTTTAAAGAGAAAACATCGGTTGTTGGAAAATAATAATGGCAGAAAATGAGGTTAAAGATTACGAAATGAGACATATAAAACTGCAAAAGACACAGATGGTCTTTTTGCTCTTGGTTTTGGCGCACAGACACTATTTGAAAGTTTTTAATATTGATTGCATTGTTTCACGGTCAAACATGGGTATGACCTGGGCGTGTTTTACTTGGAATGGCCTAAGTCTTTAGAAGATTAGTAGGTAGGCATAATATCAATAGTAATAGTAAACAATGTATGGAAAAGTGTTGCTGTACAGTTCATGAAATTGAAAAAAGCCATTTATCTCTTCCAACATGGCAATGTTCTAATACATACGAGTCACTACCACATGGCTCGAACAATCAGAGATCAAAGCCTAAGATTGGCCAGGTCAAAGCCCAGACCTCAACCATTTATTCTTATGGAATGAATTGGGAAGACGTGTTCATAAAAGCATGTTTCTACCAAAAAAGTTAATGACTTTTCTCCAATATTATAAAATTTTAATAAAGAGTATTAGTATAGCAATAGTAATAGATTAGAAACTGCTATTACAGCAAATGGCAATGTAACCCTATACTAATCATGCCTGAGCCTTTGGTTTTAATAAATTCGTTTTTCGCCAAATTGGTTAAAGTATTTTTAGCAAGTCTGCAGTATGAATTATTTTAAGTAAAATGTAAATACTTAAATTAGTATTTTTTTTTTCAATTATTTTAAAATACAACCATACCATTATTACCTAAAAACAAACGCAAGTATAAATTTTGTTTTATACGTGTAACATGAAAGAGAGATTGTGGCAAACGATGAATACTGTCAATTTACAAGCTTATGTTTATACAAATATTCCTTCTTCTAAGCTCACAACTCAAATGTACTTTTCCAAAAAATAAACGGCTGAAGTATTGCATTTGTGATTTTTGAGCAACACGCATGAATGAGGGAATGAAAAAACTTTGATATATTGATGTCAATTATGAAGAACAGTCGTCATAACTAATTTAAATATATTAATAAAAAATGTTGCTATAAAATTTTACATTATTATTTGACATTAAGCGGTATAATAGTTCTACTAAAACGAGAAAAAAAGTTGCGATTTAAAAAAATTGCATGACATTCTATATATGTTGTCCAATTCTATACTCAACAATAAACAATCTATCTTAATTTCAACGTGGAGACTTTTTTTTTAGAAAGTCTACCAGTAATTGTGTTTTTGATGTATGCTTTACGAAATTGATGGCTGGGTTTGTCATAAAATATTTCTTACCCTGAGTTGAAAGGTTTTAAAATTGGAGTCTTTTATAATAGCTTGTCCAAAAAATTGAGCAAAGAATCATTTCTCATGTAACCTGTGTGAGTAAGACTTGCAGCTTTGTCGATTAATTTCAATAAGTAAACGAGACAAATTTCAAGCAAAAAAATACACAATATGTAAAATCTTTATTCGTTGTTTTGAAATTCTCTGTATAATTATTTATTCGATCTTGTCGTTGCTCTTGAAGTTCAGAAAGAAACTACTATTATTTTGCCTTACTAAGACGAACATTTTATGAACAAAAATTTATCAATTAAAATCGACAAATGCGCAACTTGTAGTATATCACATAATATTAAATTCTTGAATTTTATCGGACGGTTATTTGTTACATTGATCGAAGACTTGAGTAAATTAAGTGTAAAATTGTATGTCCAAGTTATTATTTGATTTTTTATTACACTACAATTATTGCTCTCCCACATCATTTAAGCAAACACATGAAAGCACTTCCAAAATGCCATCAATAAATTAATATTATTATAGTCACATCAGCCATCTTTAGCTTACATGTCAAATGTTTACGTTCTCTGGCTTTTACAGTCTGTCACATTTGCAGCAATGAGTCACATAACAATTATTCAAAGTTTATAAACCGCCTTTGATGGTGCAGAAAAACTAGTAAAAATTTTTACAAAATTTGGACTAAAAGTGTCGCAATATGAATATTTGAATTTTTATGAGTATGACTAAATTGCAATATTAATATATTTAAAAGTAAAGTATTTGATACTGTCTCTTATAATTAGTTTACTTAAATAACCTGGACAAACAACCAGATGTGCAAATGCTTTTTTTTTTTTTTTTTTTTTTTTTTTTTTTTAAATTTATGGAGTCACACAAAGCCCAAAAACAACAGCTCTAGCGGTCCACGTAGCTGTGCTGAATAAAGGGCCCACCAAAACAAAGCCCAAAAACAATTACAGTTTATTACTATTACTTCTTGATATCAATGAAAAAAGAAAAAATGACTTATTATCACAAGTACATTAATTTTGAAACATACATTGCTTGCTTCATCAAGTCCACAGACTACTATCATATATCAGTAGCCCCACGTCCAAGATCTGGTAATATGCATGTCAATCAATATCAACAGAACGTATTACTTGCCAAATAGAAAATAATATAATTAATTTTAAAAATTATGCAAATTTTTGTCATGTCGCTTTGGAGCGGGCGCCAGTGTTTAGCAAGGAAACAAGTTAAGAGGGACCCACGATAATTATAATACATAAGTACTCGAAATGCATACTCAGGGGCTTATACTTGGGTAGTTGCATCAACAGAATACAACTCTTCTTATCTTCCTTACCGCCAGAACAAAAACAGCCTTTCTTAGTTGACTTTTTGTCAGTGAAAGTTACAACTACATGTTTTAGAAATCTTTTAACCATACAATGTTTATTCCAAAAATTGCTTAAAAAATCAGTTTTTTCTTGGTGTAAATTTAGAATTGACAATGTGAGGTTTCCTGGAATCGTTGTTTTCCAATACTAAAAAAAACCTTTGCCAAATGTCGTCATCGATGTTGACAGTGTGGTTCTGCTGTAATCAAGAAACACGGCGGATGCGTAACATGATGATAGAAAAGTGTTACGTGGGGTCCCACAAAGTGTCTAAAAGATGCTGGGATCGAACAAAGACTGTTCGTGTGGGTGTTTCCTTGAGATTATCCTGATACAATGCACTGTCGCCTATATACCATTCGTTTCAGATCGAGCTTTTGAACTTACACAGTGACAAAAAACTATCATATAGATCAGTTAATTAAAGCAGCAAAAAATATTTTACTGTGATAATTTTACTGCGCGTGTTCCGAAACGTTATGTATTCTATTTCGGAAACAATCGTGAAAGTTATGATATGACGTAATGTGCGTCGCACTAGACAATATATTATTGGTTGATAGTCACACTTCTTATTCGCGTATTAATATATACCAGAGACGCCTTTTGTTGCACACATATCGCCTCTCCTCCCAGTCAAATACGTTATCTGAAAGCCAAATACAAATCTTTGCCACTATTTCATACAAGAGAACCCTTAACACTTAGCAACAACGCGGGTTATCGATCACATAACCATTATCATTCTCCCGTTGCCTAAAGCACAAATACAAACGTAAAATATACAAGGCAACGAACCTTTGCAACCACACATTGCCTACAAATTACGAACAAATCTTCAAATGACAAACCCGTAACAACGCAGTTTGTCAACCACATAACGAATGAAAGAGTGTCTGCTCATATAGCCACATATAGACCACTGTTAAGCGCAAATACAAAGCTAATAAACAACATATCAACCTTTTGCCGTCACTCCTATGACACTTTGCTACAACTCACGAACAAGTATTCAAAAAAAAATACGGCGTATCAATCACGTAACGGTACTCATATAATATATCCAAGCGCTACTCTCCACCGCCAACAGTATCTAAAAGTTGAATATACAACACAACGAACGTTTGCCGTTTGCATGTCCCAAATCTTGTATCTAGAGCAAAAATAATAAAATCCATTGTTGCTGTGCGCTTACATGCTGCCAAACGTATCTACAAAACATGTAATTATTGACAACAGAAATTGGTAAGTTTATTTCTTTTTTAATCGCTTGTAAAAAATAAAAAAAAAAAAACAACTAACGCGATGAGCCTTTCGAAGGCGTGCGTCGTGATATTTTAAATTAAAAAAATTTTCCCAGTTTTACAAGATGTCGTTAGGACCTGAGAAAGAACATTGATTCTTTTTACTTTTTCAGAATCGGCATGAATTTGCTAATTTAATTACTTGATTAGTCAATTTTTCTTATGCTTTGGATATGTTTTTTCTAGTTTGACATTAATTTCGGAGGCGGTTACAAAGGTATCGTTTTTAATGTGCCGTCTGATGGCGTTTGCTATGTTGGCATACCAAAACGGCTTATGGTTGAAATCTTTAATTAACCAGGCCGTATGGCAAGAGTGCAGAGGTTTATGTGATATCTCTGAGTGTTTAGTGACATCATGGTGCGTCTGCAGAAAAGATAAGAGTGAGACAATATATGTGGGAATAATTGAATTCAAACATTTGTATAAAAATAGGCTGTAAATCACCTGTTTCCTGTACAATAAACGAGTCTCTTTTTTTTTTTTTTTTCCCGGGAGATGTTAGAAGTATGAAAAGTATTCGAAAACTCGGCATAGCACCATCTATACAATCGTACAAAGTCTTGGTATCATCACAATAAAGAGTCGAATTTGTACCTTGTTCATATCAGCACACATCGAAATATATACAGATCGTATTAAACTTTTTTCACAATTGAGGGACACCTCGTCCTTTGTCTGTGCACATGTGACGCAATTATTGCATCAGGTGATCAAGCTATACATAAAAACGGTTTACCACTCTCATTATTGAAATTAATCAATTTGGTATATTGATGAAAAATGAATAATCATCGGGACGGATAAATAACTTTCTCTTAAAAGTCAAATTTACATTTGTGTAATACGGTACATGCTGCAAAATTGGCAGCTCCGTGACTCCGATGCTCCGGGCACAAACTGGACAACGACGAATATTCGCTTACCACGGAAGATTAACTGTTAAATCCTGGATGTACGAGATGAACTAAACAATTATTTGCCAAGTTCCAAGATGTTCTTTAATTTCAACTACAATCGAAATTGAGTACTTATTTGAATTCCGGCTCTCCGATAAACAACGACAGGACAGTAAACATTCCTGCTGTATTACATTCCGACAAACGTCCGTCAACAGGATAAAAACTTGGGGTTGTAGAAAACAGTATCGTCCACAACATTCAAATGGACTCATCACTTGATAATAACATAAGCGAAATTCTCTCAAAGTATTTTAACGACTCGCCTCTTGACCACACAATAGCCACCGACTACTATTCACTCAGCCGCGCCATTCTTCTGAAAATTCCCGACATTTTGTTTAATAAGCGAAACTTATTACAATATGTGAAGAAAAGCGAAGAAGACTCAATTCCTGAAGGCAAATCAGAAAGCAAACCAAAACTGCGACGTCCTCCCAATGCGTATTTCTTGTTCATGGCCGTCTTTAACGAATTCGTAAATAAACTGGCAAATGATGAAAGCCTTGATGGTAAAAAACGACAGATGTTAGGAGCAACATTTTGGAAATGCCTCAAAGATGAGTACCAAGCACCTTATAAACGTGCAGCCGAAGACGCTCGAAAAAATTTTCCGCGGATGACATACGGGCGATGGCATTCTACCAGAAAAACTCATCTCATTCACCGAAAACGGCGGCTCTCCAAATAGCATAATAGAGGTTTCAGTTTAAACCACGCAGAACTTGGGGGAATTGTTCCGATCTCTTGTTTTTGAGGATTGTAGAAATGGAATAGAATATTGTGACGACACGTGCATTGAGTAATTTACTTTGTCTTTTATAGTACGCGTATTAGAACCGGACATTAAATTACAGTTTTGACAGAGGGAGGGAGAAGTACAGCAATTGTCCGCAATTATTTAGTTATTATGTCTGGGAATCCCGACTTTGGATTTGTCGCTGGCCTTTATGATGTAGTTCTAGTTTCAAACAGCTCTTGTCTCAATTCGCTGTAATTTTCCCAAAATAATTACGATAGACTTAAAAATCTGGTTCTGGTAGAAACCCCACGTAAAAGAAGATACTAGCTCGTCTTGTTTATTCGACTCTGCGTCTATATAGGAGCATTATTATCTGTCCAAGTTTGTGTGAAAAGCAATGTAAGTTTATAATAAATTATGTTGTAATTTACGTTCCGCACTATAAACGACCAGTTTTTTTTTAGAAAAAAACCCAGTTATCATTATTTCTATTTGTTCCCGTGTATTCAAAAAAGACAAAATGCCAGAGCTTTTGTCTCAATAACACCTCCACCCAATTTTTCGTAACGTATCGCGAAAACAATCAAAGCGGTTCTAGTTGTATACAGAACAATCAATTTATAACGCAAAATTGCTTTCCTGAAAGACACTGCTTTAGATTACCAATATGAAGAGAGAGATTGAGCTTGGCACAAGACAACGTCAACGTTATTCACTACTTATTTTACATTCTTAGCATAGTTAACATGCTTTACTAGCAACTCAACCTGAATGGGTGTTCCGAATGTCTGTCACCGAACAACGTATAAATTCTACTGAATAAGAGCAATTAAGCTATTGAACGGTTTACCATAGTTTACTTTTCGTAAACTGACTGGTGTCTAGCGCAGCAAGGTAACATGCTGTACATTGTTTGTTGCATGCCTGGAAAATATTACGTCGGGTTTGTAAACAATTTTCTAATTAGCAAACTCATTAAAATTCTGTTGAAGAAATTATTCTTACGAGCATATATATTTACTATCTTTGTTCCAAAAATCGATCCTTTGCTTAACGTTAATTGGAAATGCCAAAAGCACATGTTACGTGATGGGAGACGATCATAACGCCGAAAATCATTTCACCGACGTAAGATTTCACCGACAATCATTTCACCGAAAATCATTTCGCCGACAATCATTTCGCCGACAACACTACCAAAAAAGGATAATTTCGAAATAATGTTGGTGAATATGTCGGTGAAATGATTGTCGGTGAAATGATTGTCGACGAAATGATTGTCGGTGAAATATTACGTCGGTGAAATAATTTTCGGTGAAATGATACGGACCCTTACGTGATGAGCCATTTTGCATTGACCGAGTTATTGTTTCACTTTTGCCAAAATAAACCATGTTGTAGTAGGAAAACTGGCGGTTTTTTTTGCAAGCTGATAGAAAATAGACGTGAAAAAAGAAGCCTTTATATTTGTAAGTTGTTATATTGACCTCGTTTATAAGCTATATTATTACGATAATTAACTAAGTTGTAGGTAAAATAGCAATCAATGAGACATTCTACATGCAAACTTGAAGCGGTAAGAACATCTAAAAAAATTATGTCAATTGGCTCGTGCTATCTCATAAGCAAATAAAGACCAAAGTTTGTTTGTTTGAATTAACAAAAAATGTTATCAATTAGGATATTAAGTATCTTTGAAACGCTATAAAAAATAATGCCGTAATGTTGATAAAGGTAATTGATTCAAAGAAATTTAGTGAGGTAATTTAATCGCGGTTAGCAGTTTTTAACCGTTAGTGATCATCGAACATTGCCGTCGGATACATTCTCCCAAATCAGTATCATTTATAAATGTACGCAGCTTTCAATAAAGACGAAGTATTTCTCCCCAAATTGTGATTTGTACTCTCTTACGTTTAACGAATTAATGGGACTGTCGGTGTATCAACAGCCTACAAACAAACTCACAATATCGATATTTTGCGTTCGAATCTGTAAAACACGCGCACTAAATATTAATGTTGGCTATTCGCTATGCTATTACATGATCGGATCAATTTGATCGCCCTTCTACAAAATCATAAATCTTAATCACATTGAGTACAAACCCAACATTATCTTTTTAATAACTTTCACTAAATTATTTTCTTTATATTGTATGCTGACAAATTACTAACAGTCTTATAATTATTTGTGTCACAAGTTTCACGATAACACAAAGAATGGTTTGTGCAAATATAATTTAACTGCTAGGCCCGGCAAAGGGAAAATTATGCCAAAAAGAAGCCCAGGAGGAATTATCTGCTAAACAACAACACGCCAAATATTACGGAGCTGAGGTAATTACGTAGGGTTTTTCAAACTTTGCCCCTCACATGCTTTGTGCAATTGCTTATTCTCGCGCGTTTATGTATAACTTTGCGAAACGTAAAATATAACACAACACTTCTGGCACTCACACCTGGCTTTGTCGTATGCTATTGTCAACGCGTACACTATGACGCTTACCGGCAACAGGTGAGCAAAGATTTACAAAGTAACAAGACATATGCCATTGATTAAGTCTGCGCAAAAATAATTATCAAGTTGGCAGAAGCAAAGACAGCCAGTAGATCAAATGACTTTATAAGTAGCCGCTCATTACGGTTATGTTTGACTACATAATTTCTGTGTAACATTCTGACTAGAAATCGTGTAAGATTGATTACGTTTAATTAATATACACGAAACACTTAGCGAACAGTTAAGTAAGTTTTTGACAAAAGATCCGATGAAATTCTTGAGTGGTTTAAAAAGTGTTCAAAATATACCCCAGAATAAATGCTAAAATACAGTGTATCACGGTACATATTACAGGACTATCGCGAACTTATTAAACTGAATTTGAGCAAAATCTCGTGTTTATTACTAAGGTTTGGTGGCAACATTAAGTCTAGATTGTGTTGTAGTTGCTAGGTCAGCTATTATGATTCGAAAAAAAGAAACTGTTAACCTTTTGGTTTGGATTGTCGTAACTTTAAAGAAAAATTCACTGTTCCAAATATGTCATTAACACAAACTCATATATAGTTTAACACCTTTTCCGCAGCGAGTGAAATTTAAGCGAATTATTACCATTATTGTTATATGAATTAGTGCGGCATGTCACACTCCTGAAATCCTTTTGTAACTGATATTTATGGATGAGTAATACATGTCATGTGATATATCCCCGAACGGAATTCTATGCCTGAAAACTGATACACATAATAATTAAATGAATACAGTCACTGTACCACACATCATGGGAAAATGTACTGCCGAAATTAACAGTATAACAACTATGCATCGCACACCATTAACTCATTCCCATCTGTAATTTACACCGCTATTTGACCTTCAGTTCTTGCCCAAGTCCCTAAATCCGCTCTTTATTCTTCCCCACCATCACCTCCGCATTCTTTATCCGGCTACTTCTCCCGCTACATTCCATCCTTAAACGTAGCCCTACCGATTCTCTCATATACATCCCGCACTCTTTATTATATATTGTAGCCTAATAATACTCACGTAGAATTTATATTATGTAACTACTTTGAATAATCTCCAACATAATAACAAAGCTTTTAATACATTCTCTAATAACTTTATTCACTTTTGGGCCTTGGGCATTTTAATAGATCATTTCTTCAAGAAAATGAGATCTGCTGTGGTCGTTTTGCTTCAGTTGATAATGGCCTTGACGGCCCTAACTTTACTCGTACACGCTGCTCCTCAGGACCCCAATGTTTCTCCTCCTGCTCCTGCTCCCGCTCCCGCTCCCACTACTCCTGCTCCTGCTCCTGCTCCTGCTCCTGCTCCAAGTAACTATTATATATTAACTGATCGTATTGATGTATTTGTAGTGTATTTACTTATACCTATTATTACTGATGATTTGTTCTTCTTCTTTGCTCTTTTCCAATGTCGCTAATAACCTAAAATTGGTTATGCTTAATGTATTAATCCAACTGATACCTCTACGTGATTGTGTCTATTGTCAAACGACATTGATATATAATCGCTAGCCGACTCAGCTGTTACTACTACCCCCGTCGTAACAACTCCCGTCCCAACACCTGTCCCAACACCTGCAGCAACAACCACTCCACCCGCTGTCCCTACTGACACCGCCTCGCAATCAGCTCTACAGCCGTCTAGTACAATATCTACTTCACAGTCCTCTGCAATACAGCCATCTTCGTCTCCAACTTCAGTCCCTGTTCCTTGTATTCCCGACGCAACGACTCCAGGTAATCTGACATGCACTGATACAAACAGCTTTTGTAACACTACCAGTCAACTTTGTAATGCAAAACTAGCGAACGATTCACCGTGCAGTAGTGATATTGAATGCTTGTCAGGTAGTTGCAATAATAACGTGTGTTCGGACGGACAATCAGATGCAGGAAGTACAGCAACCACGGAAAGTGGGTCAAAAAGCAACACATTAATTAAAGTTGCTATTACCGGTGGTGTTGTTGGACTAGTAGCCGTGTTGGGCCTTGCATTCTGGGCAATCCGTTCTCGCAGAAAAAAGCAGTCAGGTGGATATAAATCAGGCGGACCTGGCATTGCCCCAAGTGTATATAATGATGCAACATCCTTGAATGTAGAGAAACGGACTAGTAATGGTGGATATCCGTTCTCAGCTCCATATACTGGATTTTCCAGCAACAACATTCAGGAACCAGCGTCAGCTCGTTATGTGAATAGTGTACAAGCATCAAATAGGGTAAACGATCAAGAAGGTTACGTTGACCAGAGAATGATGACCGACTATAACACAGCGCAAAACACAGATCAAAACGGAGGATTTTCGAATAATGACGGAAATTACTATTCTGATGAGTACAACAATAGTTCGTTTGATCAACGATCTCCCCCCACTTTTCCGCCTTCAGCAGTGGTAGTTCCCATACCGGAGCGTCAGTTACGTGAGGGAAAGATGTCTGATAATGATTCGGGTCATAATGCTAAATTAGATTTGGCTATTGCGGCAAGAGATCTTCTTAAACAAGGCACAGGTAATCCCGAAGTCATGCTAAATGGCGATGCTGTATCCGCCAAATCTCCACGGGATTCTAATGGATCCTACATAAGCAACCAGGATGATGACAATTTCCTTACAACAGAACCGATGTATCTTGGCATTGATAATTTTGCAGAAGATGATATGCGAACTACGAAGAATAAGACGGCTAATGGGCGGTACAAGATGCAATCAATGTATTCTAGGGATTCAACCTTTTTCGCTGGAGCACAAAATGCTCCTCCGAATCCACGTGCAGTCCAACGTAGATCGTCTTCAAAAAGAACTCTTGATGCATTTGGTGCTGGTGATGCAGGATCTGATTACAGTGATGACGAGTCCATCATTTCCGTATCACGGGTTCCACAGGCATCGGTATCTACTCAACATGCGCCAATATTCAAATCTTATCAGGCATCTGCTGAGGATGGTTCAAATATGTCCGAGCGGTATAGGCATGGCAGGAATTAGGCACAAAAAAATGCGAGTTTTCAGAAATTAAACTTAGACATTTTAATGGACAAAAATGCTAATCATAGATGCTGGCATCTGAAAGAGAACATATCTTCTAATAAGTAACAATAGGAAATAATGTGTAATACATTGTTGCTACTACCTACCGTGTGTAATTTACTTGTATGTTTTCCTTGATGTTATGCATTCAGAACACTGTCTGGTTCTGCCGAGTTTTCTATCACTATTGTAATTGTTGATAACCTCCCTGAAATAAATCGCGACGTTAACTCTCGAGTGCGCATTACAACTTGTGGCTTAGTATTGGACTCTAATTCGTATAACACGTGACCGGATGCGTTGTATAGTAACCAGCCATTTTTTAATTTATTAGCAGTCTTTTTTTGCTTGTGCTTGCGCATTACGTGTTCGTTGACAGTTGCCAATGTCCTCCAACAGTTTACGAAAACGTAAATACAAGCGGCGGAGATTGAATACAAGCTCAGTGAACGAGGACAACCATGAGAAAAGGTCACGCGTATTAGCTCAGATAAAAGCCTTGGAATCAGAGATTATTGAATTGCAAACTAAAATCGATAACGAGAGAAAAAAAGAAAGAGCACTCGTTAACCCAACAAATGACATTATGTATCCTTGGTTTTGATGTAATCTCGCCGAGTTGAGCAGTGATATTCGTTCAACCGTTGTTTGTATCCTTAGCGTACGACCCTGTATAGACAACACCTAATACAAATAAATGATCATGCTTTGAGATCATCAATAAATCTAAAATCTGAGGAAGAATATGGGTCTTCCGGACTTTTACTCGATGAAAAGGAAAATCCAGTGACCGATGCTGATGTAATATGATATTTTATTTCACAAGAATTCATTGAGTGTTCTAATTAACTGGATTGAGTTTACAGATTAAAAAGCTGTCTAGCTTTACCAAGGTACAATTTACCAAGGTGACCAATCAATTAGTATCAGCTGCTGGTGGACGTACGTAATAGTAAATTTATTTCTGTTGATTAATAAAGAGGCGCATATTAATATCTCTACATATAATATATTTTTCTTGCGATTCTGCTGTGTATATAGGTCATATAAGACATTACATACTCTCGGGTACCTCGTATGGATTGTATTTTTCTGTTAATTTTGATGTCGATGAAAGCGAATTACGCGTTCAAACGCTAAAAATAAAAATCGGTGCAAGCATAAAAGCAGAAATAGCAAAGTTTGTAGAAAGGTCAGTGTCCACAGAATGGGTTTCTTGATGGATGCAATAAAATGAATGTATAAACGCCCTTTCAGTTAGAATTATTTTTATACAGACCTATATTCTTATCCGTAGTGTTGAGAACGAAAGAAACCTTCTTGGATTCTTTAGGGGCTTTGTTCAATACGCGAAATTGAACTACCAACGCACTTTGCTGTTTGAGGCTCTAAAAGGAAAATACCCTGATCTGATCACGTATAGTGACCTGACTCGTGGAAGGAGCATGATCGAAAGAACTTCTGACGTGGGCAACGAAATATGCCCTTTACTACGATTCACCGTAAATAGGTATTGTTCAAACTATTCGTATTGTTGGCAGTTGACAACATTTGTGGTCTAATGTCCGTAGTCCCAAACATCCCGATGTAATATTTCTCTGGAGAAACAAAGTATCGGATAAAGGGAAAATATTTCCTGAGGTACAATTGTATCCAAGGATGCCAAAGCAGTGTGAGTGTTTAAATAGAGAACTAAATTCGAGGTTAGATTGTTATTGAATTGTCTATGCGAATAGATATTAATTTGTTATACGAACAGGGCAATTGCTGGATGAAAAACATTTATTAGACCAGATTCCATCAAATTTTCATAGACTAGTGGAATTAAAAGGGTTACAATCAGCCGTGGAAATCATGCTTAAGTGTATATTTGGAGTCTCGTGACAATGGTTTTAGATAATTTACACGCGTCGTACGTGTCTTCCGACTGTATAGACATTCTTGATTAGTAGGAAGGGAATTACATAGTCAATAAATACTATTATTCATCGAAGCTTCTCACCTGGGGGACCTTTGCTTTCGTCTCGGGTGATAGGCTGATGACCGCAGCCAAAGATTTGGAAAAAAAGTAATTGCTGGGGGTTCTTTCTTTAATTATCTTTGTAAATTAATGGTTATTGGAAATAACTGGCAATCTTAGCAGATTGATTACTGAACGATTTGTCTTCTTTAACGTGAAACTTAATTTACAGATCGATTAAAGTTCCGCAAATGATTAATTTATTACAACCATACCGTTAAGATGTGCATATTTTATTCCGCATATTTGACAGTCAAAGCATAGTAATAAACAGGATCGAGCGCAAAATAAAGCATATCAAACTATGTGGTTCGATACAATTGGTGGAGTCGCGTACTTGATTGGTATTGGCAGAACTGAATTTTTACGTGTTTGGTGTAATTTTTATTTGAAACCTTTTTGCGGCGCAGCAGAACTCAACATTTAGGTGTGTGACCCAAAGTGTTTTTCCCAAAAGTTTACCGTTTCGTAGTCACGACTCTACCCAAATAATGGTACGTGCGAAGTGCATGTGAGTAATCTTGCAGCTTCTAAAGTCCAGGCTGAACTTGTGCTCCTTCCCCTGACCGACACAATAGGAACAACCTAACTTTGATATGTTATCGAGTAATCCCCAGTTTTATCAAATGCTAATCAGCAACATGCATACTTCAACATAGCTATTCTACTCCTTCTTCAAGACACTTGTTGGGCAGGTCGTGACGGTAGAGCTCAAGAACGATCTTGCTATTACCGGGGCCCTAGTGTCTGTAGATCAATTTTTAAACATAAAGTTGGACAACATTCGCGTCGTCGACCAGCAAAAGTATCCTCATATGGTAGGAGGATAGAAATTATTTCATTATTCTTGAATGGAAACGGCTAATTCTCTCGTTTGTATTCGGTAGATGGCGGTAAAGAATTGTTTTATAAGAGGATCAGTAGTTCGATACGTACAGTTACCGGCGAATGCAGTGGATACAGCGCTGTTGCAAGATGCTGCTCGGCGAGAAGCACAGCAACCTACGCCTGCACCACGTATGAAATAAGACCTTGGTGTGTAAGATATGGTTAATAAAGCATTTGTTTGAATTCTATCATAATAATTCTGGAAATAATATTAGTTTATTGTGGGTTTTTAGCATCGAAATTCTAAAGTTCCAAGATGGATTCTCGATTTAAGCATTAATATCTTAGTTTTTGATGTCGACTATGGGGAGGGATTTTAATGGCTACAGTTTTGCCTGTGAACTTCGATCAACACCGAGTTCTAACAGTTTTCCAAATGCTGATGCAAAATCGTTGAAGAAAGCTTGTTTGTCTTGAGCGTAAATGTCAACGATTTCTTTAAACTTGGGATCCTTAATGAGAGCCAAATCAGCCGGAAGCATCATGAGCTCATCGGCATCGTCTTTGTATTGTGTCTGGCCGTTCACTGTCTTGGGCGTCCAATTCTGTTTGACAAGTTGAATGAAACTATTAATAGATTGATAGTGAGTTTTTTGTGTCATCAGAGATTATTGTCGTTGCGCAAATTGCAGAGAAATACGTACAACTGGTTAGAGAAGCGTGTAGGCGTATAAGTCCAAGGTCCCACAAACCCCGAACGATCCGCGTGACAGCGACCAATTGTGTGCGCTCCAATTAAAGCTACAATCTCTCTAGCAAGCATATAGAATAGGTAAGGAAAATCTATATCCAAAATGCATCTCAAGATGAACAGATATAATTAAATTACCGATCATTGAACCCCATTCGATAAAAAACGTCACGTATATGTTGTTCGCCTTGAGCAGCGTCGGGAAGACGACCATTTGGCGGACAACTATCTTCGGCTGTCTTGTCACTACGTCCTGGTTTCCAAGGGACAATGGGACCGCCCATGGATTCAATAGCGACAACTCCCGCCAATGTCCATAAATCGGCATCTGTGCGAGATAAAATTCCAAGATATATTTGTGGTATCGATAGTTACTATTATGTTTTTTATACAAAGGACCAAATTCTCTCTCATATCATTAAAGCGAGACCGAAACCCCTACTACTCCATCTAAATTCCGTAACCTACAGCTTATCCAAGGATGTTTCTGTTTAATCGGTTCTAGGAAAGCCCTCGCTTTGTCTAATCCAGCGTTAGCAGGATCATTCGCTTCCATGGCGAATCTCATTGTTGCTCCATCACTGCCACCTGTCTTTGAATGCACATCGTAGGTTCCTGAAGCGTGCCAAGCCAATCTCACTAATACTGGCCCTGCTGAGCCATCATCATAGCCTGGTTGAGGAAGAATCTTTTTAATGTCTTCGCGAACTGCAGTGTAGTCTCCCACGTTTGACATGGAGGAAAAGGAGATATGTTTGTGAACAAGGGGATCAAAACTAGTAGTACAGGTTTGTGGGCATATGTATTGTGTTCTCTATTGATAGCAATGGTAACAGTCGGACAATATGATCTCGTGCATTATCGATTGCGTGGTTTTTTCCCATGCGTCATAAATAAGAACATAATAGTCGTTTCCGCTGCCGAATTTTCAACGTTAATGACGAGCAAAGCTGTTAGGGTAACATTAGGCGGAACTCCGCAGAGTCACGTGATATAACATGAACATACTCTTTGAATAAAAATAATGAAAGTTCCTCGCGATGGTTATTAAACGCTCATGACAAGTATGGACGGAGAATTGGTACTTTTGAAGATTAAGAGACCCCGAAGCTTGTTACGAAAAATGGAAGTTAGAGTTAGACTCCAAGGGCTAGAATTAGAGCAAAATATCTCCACTTCTGATTCCGCGGTGTTAGGTGAAAATGAAATTAAAAGAATACCATCTGGTTTTGTTGCAGCACATTCTGTTCAATGTTTATTCGGTACAAAATTACGATTGACAGAATCAAGGACTTTGCTGTTTATTATCAAGAACTGCTTGGTAATTACAGCAAAGTTGACAATTTACTAGTCGCGCTGAGAGAGCGTTTTTCTTCTTTTTTTTTTTTTTAATTTTTGACCGGAGAACAGTTAAATACAGTCTTAGTAACATGTCCGTCTCAATTGATGTCGAAAGCAGCTACTTGTACATGTCCTATCGCTGGAATATATTTTCGACACACTAGTTCTAAATATAAAAGTTTAATTAGACTGTGCATATTCGACTTTATTGTTAATAGAAAGCTTTGGAACAAATACTCTGGATGTCGCGATGGCGTCACATGAGGATAACCGCCAGCATTTTGATGTTCTCGCTATTGGCTAGCAATTGATATAAATTCGATTTTTCTATTTGTGAAGTAAAATCAGTAACATGTGAAATGACCCGTTTGTCGGGCAACTTCCGACCGACTTTTTAAAGCAACAATATTTGAATATCGCATGGCACAGTTATTAATAGCCACGTAGCTTAGATCTACAGTAGCGTATGTTGACCTCATCTGGGCTGGGATGAGTAACTCGAAGAAACATAAAAAATATAGAAAACGGCAGAAACGATCTCGTTCTAATATGTCTACTCCAAAACTTAAAACAGCTATTATCACCGGAGCAAATAGGTATTTATATTACACCGATTCCTCATTCAAGTTTCTAGCGACACGCCTCTAAGTTTTTTTTTTGGCCAAAACAGCGGTGTTGGTTTCGGTATTGCACAGAGATTGCTTGACCATTCTGAGCGAAATCCTGACGAGCCTATTCGGATTATACTTGCTTGTCGGAACCAAGAAAGAGCAATACGAGCTCGCGATACTTTGTTAACAAAATATCCAAATGGGGATATTGTGGTAACTCTCGTTGACACCAGCTCCGTGAGATCTGTATTTGAATTTTGCAACGGTATCAAGAAAAAGTGAGAAGATATAATAAATATCTGTTGTTTTCTGCATGCGAGATTGTATGTGCTTGAATGTTAATGACTTTTTTTAGATATAAGAAAATCGATCTCTTATTTTGTAATGCCGGTATTCTCTCTTGTGACTTCATCGACTGGAGTATTGTTGCCAGACAAGTGTTTACCGACCAGATAGCTTTACTGACCGAAACTCAGTGTATCGTGCAACCAGTTGGAAAGCTTACGAGCGAAGAGATTGGGGAGACATTTGCGACCAATTTATTTGGTCATTATGTCATGGTATGTAAATGAAATTTTTACGGAGGAGGAGTATTTAGAAACTAATGGAAGGCTCTTATAGATACGCGAACTTGTTGATTTACTAGCAGTCTCGGGTGAGAGCAAAGTAATTTGGACCAGTTCTCTTACATGCAGGCGTAGTGACTATGATCCTAAAGATTTTCAAGGATGTCAGAGGTTGGTTTGGCGTCCATCTCAATCAACTTGATCTCACATAAAAAAACGCGTTTACTGATTGTTATTATATCTAAAAGCAAAAGTCCCTATGAAAGCTCAAAGTATGCTATTGATATAATTGCTATCGCGATGAATGATTTTCTTAATCGACGGAATATAAAAAGTTTCACCACACACCCTGGCGTCGTTGCTACAAATATTGTTAGAAGTCATATGCCATGGATAATGGGAAAGGTCATGGAGAATTTGTTCTATGTGGTAAGTCAACCGAGATACTGGTCATTTAATAAATTTGGAAAAGTCCCTTTGTTAATTATCGTCCTCATCATCTCGCAAAAGGCACGTACAGTTGGTCTGAGCATGACGACTGGTACTGGTTGGAATGGGTCTTACGCTAATTATTATGTTGCTGTAACACCTTCCGATGAACTTGACGCTTCTGTAAAATATGGGAGTTTTATTAAACCATGGGGTACAGTGTACGTTCGGAAGGATGATGTCGATAAATACGACGAAGGTGAAGCAAAGTCGCTTTTGCAGAATCTAAATGATCTTTTTGAGCGGTTTCAAAAGAAAAAAAAGGGGATAGACTACAATGCAAACGGTCACTAGGTTGATTAACAGTAATTCATAATTATAATAATAATGTTTCGTTAATATTAAACTTTTCTTAATCACGAGGCCGAGTTAGTTTGCCGCTTTCATTTGTAGATGGCGACAATCATATTAACGCAACTATTTATTGTAATCTGTTATCATAATAATTATATTCATGTTCACTACAAATTCTATTCTATACATATATAATCCTTCCACGGTATGAATGTGGAAATCATAAAATGGGCATCATTGCTATGGTGTGGCTGGAAAAGATAATGAGATGTTAAGGGTTCATTGTAAATATTCGTTACGTTTTAGGTAATTCAATTGGTCGCCCTTAACAGAATCCGGTAATAGTAAGCGAAATCCCCCTGAAATCTTTGTATTAGTATTAGTGAGTGCGTTGAAGAGAAACCATCGGGCAAACGAAGCAATAAATAAATAAAATACCAAAACGACGCCAAGTCATAATAGTCAATCCACAATAAGAAATAACTTGGGTTGTTAAACATTACTTGATTTTCGCTCATTATCAATCCGAGTTTCCCCATCGGGAATAACCAGTTTTCACACACCATTCACATAAAGCACGCCGCAGCAATTGTTTGTTCTCTTTCCTCGAGAGCAAAGATAATGACAGACTCTGACGTTGAAGAAGAAGAACTCTACTTGAGCTGGGCATTACTTATACTGACTACTTTACTTATCGGTGCACTATGGACAAGTTATTATTTACAGATCAAGAGAATAAGAGCCGTTCACGAGACTGTGGTTTCGATATTTGCTGGTTCGTTTCTCTTATTTGGTGAGAGAATTGATATCTTGTGACAAAAGACTTACGAATTATTTTGATGATACAGGGATGTTTGTGGGGTTAATAATTCGAGTTTCGCCCGGGATTATAATTCAGAATACGGTTACTTTTAATCATGCGTATTTCTTCAACTTGCTGTTACCACCGATCATATTAAATTCGGGATATGAGCTTAAACGGGTAAAATTGTTATAGAAATAACCAAGCAAATGTTTTTCATGTTCTCTAATCGAGGTTTTGTACGAATGTGGTCATTCTTTATTAGTCCAATTTCTTTAGGAACTTTGGCACTATCCTCACTTTTGCATTCTTTGGAACCATTATATCCTCCTTGGTGCTTGGGTTAGTATTCGCATGTGTTTGTTGGTGCAATGCTGTTCAAAAGTAATCATTACGCGTGTTCATATTGAGTAGACTACTCGTCGGATTTTTGGGTCTATTGGGAATTGTGTCCATATCATTTTTGGAATCAATGATATTTGGTGCAATTCTTTCGGCAACTGACGCGGTCACTGTTCTTACAATATTCCAAACGCTTAAAGTTGATCCCAAGCTGTATTCAATTATATTTGGCGAGAGCATACTTAACGATGCTGTTGCCATCGTTTTGTACGAGTAAGTAACATACTGCATGTGTATATGTATGTATTTATGGTATTGCTGTATATACGCACCATATCAACAGCTGACTATTATTCGTTATTCGTTATTGCACCTACTTTTTACATTCGTTTTATAGAACATTGAAGCAATTCCACGGTCAAGATTTACATTTATCCAACATAGCGCGCGGTATTGGAATGTTTTGTGGTGTGTTTACTGCATCCTGGATCATTGGAGTTGGTTCCGGACTACTCTGCGCTTTGATATCCTTTTATTATGCCACATTTTTTAAAACTGTGCAAATATTAACGTATAAAAAACAACTCGAGATCGTTGTTGTTCTGTCTTGGCTTAAACTTAACTCATTTACCGCACATGTTGAAGCATTCGGGCCTTCATCGATTTCCGTCTATTGAGTCATGTTTGATAAGCTTAATAGCTTACAGCTCGTACCTCTTTTCAAACGCTTGTCAGACATCCGGTTAGTTTTTATATATATGTAAACGGTGATTCATATATTCGAGACGGGTTACTTACTCCTTATGTGTATAATAGGCATCGTCTCGCTTTTATTTTGTGGAATAACACTGAAGCACTATGCCTATGACAATATGTCATTACAAACTAAAAGAACTACAAAATATATGTTTCACGTGCTAGCGCAATTATCGGAGAACTTCATCTTTGTATATCTAGGCGTTACTCTATTTACTGCCACTGACCTTGAGTATCATCCCTTCTTTATATTGTTCACATCTGTAAGTATATTGATTTGAGAAAGTTACAACTATGAAGTTCTATTGTTACATTGTATGTTTTATACTTTACGCTTTTACTGATCGCACCAATTCTCCGCTTTTAGCTGTTTATCTGTGTCTCTAGATATTGCTCAGTGTTTTCACTATCCAAGTTGTTGAATATGATGGCAGCATATAGGGGCCAGGAAGAACGACTGACTCGACCACATCAAGTGATGTTGTTCTGGGCAGGATTGCGTGGGGCAGTAGCTTTTGCTCTAACGGCGGGATTGACTGGTCCACATGTGCCTGCAATACGTACGACTATTCTGGTGGTAGTTGTGCTGAGTGTTATAATATTTGGAGGAATGACTAGTCGAATGTTGGAAATACTGAAAATAAGTGTTGGAGTAGAAGAAGACGAAAGCAGCGGAGACAGCGAGGATGACGACAGATTTGAGAGGGGTAACTTTCGAGAAAGATACAGGGACGATTTTTCTCATAGGACAGAAAGATTCTATGAGCATCTCCAGCATTCTTATTCACAGAATTCAATTATTTCAATAGAGAGTAACGATGAATTATTGCCAGCTCACCAAACACCTACAGCTGCCACGGCCGCTGACAAAACTCACTGGTTTATGTCTTTTGATGATCGATTTCTTAAACCTATCTTTTGTCGATCTAACAGGGTGAACAATTCTCCATCCCGGGAACGATGGAGAAACGAAAATTTAAGAAGGCGAGATGCCGAGCCGGACAATTTTGTTGGAACAATTAATTCATCACGATCGTCAGTTTCACCACCGAATAGAATGGATAGTAATAAAGTCTCCGTGTCAAGACATGAGAACAATGCTCATGGCAGCACACTTAGCGTAGATCAGAATGTTCAATTAGAGGATCTAAATTTGGATTCCAATAATCCAGACGTCATTCGGAGATTTATTGATTCAAACATGGAATCGGATGACAGTGCTGAAGAACAATCGTTATTGGATTTATCTAAATGAGAATCTAGAGAAATGTATATTTATGAATGGACTTTTAGTCGAATGGTAATTGTAATGATTATACCATGATACATGGCTTGTGTATGTATTTTGTTGAATTGAGTGTTCGTTGGTTCAATAATATTATAATTGTATCCGAAAACAAATAAACCCATGAATCCTTCTCCTTGCTTGAAACACATGTTCTGTCCATTTCCATATCCATCTCGAATTTACCGCAGAGCCCCACGTATTAAGATGTGTGTCTAACCGTAGATAGACAATTGAACTTGTTAATAGTCTCACCATAATTCAAGAATAGGATATCATGACTGTATTGATACTCTGCTGAGTGCCAGTGAGTTGCCCGCCAAGCTTCTAAATGGTGAAACTCTCGTACGGGACAAAATAACCTAGATCATCTTGCTTTCCGAGTGAACATGATCCACAAAAACTTTTTCTTAAGGTCATGTTTTATTTTTACTAGATGGATATGTGGTACAGACATGTTGCTAAATAAAGGCACCACAATATGCTTGTCAGAAGTACCAGGGGCTTTTATCTCGAAAGATGCACAGCACAGCACGTCAGTGAAGGGAAAAAAAGACCAAAGATTTTATACGTATCCAACAAATTAGGAAGTAAAATCATCACCGGAAGCCCAAGAACTAAGAAGCTTAATAATTATGAAAGCAGCCCCCGGAATGAAACTAGCCTTATGGCTAGCCCAAATTACTGAATGCAACCTTTCCGATCTCAACGGACGAATTAGAAGTTCTATAACACCGATGACAGTAGGTTTCAATAAAATAACAATCCATATAATGTGGTGACATTCACACTGGTTCGTCATTAAGATAAATAAAATTATTTATCAATGTATGGAGATGGCACTTGTGATCATAAATTTAATAATACATGTATATATAACCCAGTGTAGTATGCTGCTTCATACTGTCATCATAACGTTCTCGACTTGAGTTCAGCGCTTAAGGGTAATTGTTGACTCGGGCAGTAGCTGAGACGAATGCTTGTGTAAGAATACCACTTCGGGTAATTAAGCAAATTCTTGAGCCTTTCCGATCTAGACAAATCAATAATAAAATATTATCAATGCACTGTAACGGTTTTGAAAACACCATCTCATTTGCCTCCTTATTAACAGTTTAATGTTATAAGCTTCCTTTTTTTTTTTAATGCGATCCATATGAAATTGCTTGTGTTAAGTAAGAACTATTCACTTACCATCAATAACCCAACGATCAATCCGAATAAACCCAAGACACTTCCAAAAATCTCCACAACCAAAATCTTTACAAATAGAGCGGCATCCTGAGCATCAGCCAACGCAGCCGAGGAACCAGTGATACCCACAGCAATACCACAGAACAAGTTGCAAAATCCGACAGTTACTCCTGCCCAAAATAGCGAATACCCTGTTTCGCAAGATCGTCATTAATGAACTGTTTAAAACCGTGAAATTAAATAAATAACATAAATATCAGTAAGCAAATGTACCAGTAAATCGATTTGCAACGTGATCAAGTTCAACGTCCGTTATATATTGCAGCTTAGCAGAAAACACTATCGCCATAATGACACCATATATTGCCACCACTTCACAAAAAATGATACTGTTTCAATTAGATATAAATAAGAATGAAAAAGATCAATTGGTAGCCATTACGTTATGAATGATATAACCACTATCATCAACATAAGCCACTCACCTGATGAGATTTTTCGTCCTGATACGTGGAGCCTTGACGGCTGCACCGAGAATACTTGACCCCGTGATAAATATTCCCCTGTCGACGACAATACGGAATGAGTATTAATATTTCAACCATCATTCTGCTAGTTGAACAAATTGTTGGCTCGTTACGCTTTTAGTAACTTTGCGTCACGAATATAATCGTAATTATGACAATCCTAAATATTCCTTAATCTGCGTATATACAATCTTTTTGCCACATCTCGATTACCACTCACCAGCCAGCTCCAACAACGCTAAGACCAATCGCAATCGCTATGCCTGTCAAAGCCCACCAGTATGGGCTTATCAACTCGAACCATAAGGCTATGCGCAGGTTACCCGTTATCAGCAGTATAAAGAAAATTATTACAAATATTGTAATAAACGATGAAAGTGTATATTTCAAACAACTGACTACCATTATGTTATTCGGGTGTGGAGAGAGAAAAGTGCCGACCCAACACTCTCTAATTTACTGATTGCATATTATGATAATCGGTTACGGGTCACGTGTACATTAGACATATTATTTGTGAGTGCAATAAATATTACTGTGGAGCTCTAGAATAAGAAACACAAAAAACACGTGTTTCTGAATATTACGGGACTTTTATTGAATTGATAACGGGTGAGGAAATTGTCAAGTTTGTAAGTAGCAGAAAAAAACTCGAGAATAATGAAGAGTCGGCAATGAGTTGATTTTGTAGCAATAATAAGTGATGCTTGGTCACTTTAATATTATCATATAAAAGTTGAAAAACCTAAGGTATAATGGTTATGACCATTTTTGGCGTTTAAGTATTTCCATTGTTTGTTGGTCATAGCAATGGCAGTGCAGTGCTAATATAATAACAACTGCAAGTGCAGCAATCGCAAGTGCAGCAGAGATAAATTAATGAGCGCTGCTACAGATAAGTCGATTATGCGTTCGAGACATATAAAAGCAGCGTTAGTGTTTTGCATTGGTCACATTTACTCTGATTAATACCTTATTTTCTCAACTCATTCAATATTAAATCGTTCCTTGTTATTTCCGTGAAAATTACCGTAAATTGATTTTCTTACATAAAAGCGTTTGTTGTAGTTATAATACATAATATAATTATTATAATTATTATTATTATTACCCAACCGGCCATGCGGCAACACTAAAATTGTGAATAAGCCTAATTTAAAATTCATTAACTGTCTAGCTGAAATTAGGAGAGCTTCCGTGACTGTCGGCACGGCAATTTAAAAGATTGCAAAATAAATAAATACATTCTACGCGGTTGTGTTTTTTTTTGACATGATGATATCCGTAATGAAACATCAAAAGGTGTGCAACAAAAAAAATACCTTTTTTAAAGAAAAATTATAGTTGTTTTTTTTTTTCCTTATATTTGTAACATAGTTTTTATTTAGGGAATCAGTATCATATACACATTATAATTACACACTTTCGTTAAAATATATCGTTACTAATAAAACTCATTAAGCAAAGTTTAAATTAAGGTAATAACAGATCCTGTAACAAAATAGGCTCCCGCGCCAGCCTAAACAGCGCCTAAGCTGACACCTTTTTTACAAGATATCGAAGAATATTGCAAGCACCGTTAATATCTCAACCAAGCATTGTTTACATTGAGGACAGCGTCGACGCAACCAGCTCGCTCTCTGGAAAGTCTCGCTTCCCCTTGACAGCAGTATCGACAAGGTGCTTAAAGAGTTTGTGCTTGAAGATAAAAAATGCGTCCAAAAACTGCTTCCGGCAAAGAAGTTATCAAGCTATTTTAGTGATGAACCTGCCGAAGTACACCTTCACGTCATCGTCGAGCTTCCATCTGTAGCTGTCGGTGAGTAGCATGTCCACAATACTGCTACGTAGGTCCAAGAATATTTTCCCATCCATCTTTTGTATCATCGATTCACTAACTGTGCACAATCTCTGTACTCTTTTCCAAAGTTTCTTTGAAAAGAGAGCGTGATACATAATCTATTAATTGAATCTAGAAAATTGAGGACAAAAGAAATTCGAGTCGTTATTGAGAAAACAATCAAATTTATCATACATACAGCATATAAAAAAAATTGTACGCATCACAAAAACGCCCAAATTGAACCAATTTGCAACGCGCTTGATTTCAAAGATTAGGGATAAAGTTAAACTGCTTTTTTTATTGCTACCAAGAAAGAATTACAATGCAAAACTTTATTACATTTGTGGAATGAGGGTGTGCGTAATGCTTGCGAATTACATGCACGTACAAACATCCCACTTTCAACGATATATGACATATAAAAAAACTGGAACCACCAAACATGCTGGTGGCAATAATTGCTCCAGAAAAATTATCGAAAATGCTTTGAAGGTTGCGCAATCCATTAGGCGAGATACTTCCTTGTCAACACAAACTTTGGCAAAAAAGTTGTAATAGGTGTAAATGTGACCCATGCAACAGTCGCCAACTATTTGAAGGAATCTTGGATATAAAAAAAGCCTTCCAAAAGCAACACCTATGCTGGCTGATCCCCTCTCGGCAGAACACACACCTACGCACTTAAATTGCTCTCCCAACCTATTTTGGAACGCCGACCGTAATAGAATAGCACAATCGGTTATTTTTTACTAGCAGAAACAACTGTAAGTATCCTGCAATGTTTGCGCTTTTATGAAGAGAAAGGAAAGAGCAAATGTGATAAAAGGGTTGAGAAAAGCAACGAGAACCCCGCTTCAGGCGAGAGAGTCGAACTACGATTTTGCTTGATATCAGCATTACGGTCAGAATTGTGCGAAAAAAATTGTCGATTGATGTACCAAAACGTTTAGAGTAATGACTTTATTAATAGCTTATGAACGAGATGTGATTACCATAAATTCATTAAAGTATTTTTACTTTTATCATTATCCTTTTATTTTGCTAAATTAGTTAAATTAGTAGAAATATAATCAGTCATAATTTTTCAAAATATTTAGGCATATTTTCCTATATTAGAATATTATTAAGAAACAAAATTTTTTAAAATTTTAATTTACGATTGTATTTGTTAAGGTTTTAAATTGTTCAGTAATATTTTCCTGTTTTCGCTGTCGATACCGATTTAAGCTTATCTAATAATAATAACGTCTACAATGCGGCTGTGTGATTTAGTATTAGTATCGGGAAAAAACGTAACGTTTGTGTTTGTAGTGCTATTACTATATTAATATAGAAACAGGTCAGTATATTTTTTTGAAGAGGTAGTTGGTGTAACTTTAGTGTTAATATATCTGAAATGAACATATGTTCTTATAAATTAGGCGTATTAGTATAAGAGGTGTGTTATTTCGATTGTGTATACTGTCGACATTTCACTG